>JAJLZM010000267.1:0-59429 GCA_030572235.1 Ambrosiozyma kamigamensis
ATTATGTACGTTTTTAGTGGATTATTACCTATTCAGTGTATTTTTTTCATTGATTTTACTTGATAACGATTTGTTACGTTACCTTAATTAGTATAATACCTTTGTTTTGTAGTATTTGAATGTAAACAAGGATTTTGAAAACAAATTCCACCTATAAAAAAAACACGGATGATGCCCTCGGAATTGGCATTTATACATATTAGAGCTAGAGAGCCATTCATATGATCCATACATATAACGGGATCAAACATCATTCAATTAACGGATTGACCTACAACAAGTTTCCTCTCTGATCATTGTGATAATCATGTTGAACTTTCAAGAGAATACCAGATCAATACAGCTTTTATATTATTGGAAAATTTGAACATAATTTTGGTGAATTCAACGGAAATGTTCTATAAATGAGCCTCCGCGCCGCACTCCCACCTGCGGCTATTTCTCTAAATCAATTTAAACCATGGCAATTCTTAGTGTTTTTTTTTAGCTTTTTATAGCAACAATTAAAAATGTTAAAATAAAATTATTCAAATTAACTACTGAAACAGACCTATTTTTGATGTCTTCTTCAATTGTCTTGCCATTTATATAATAAAGATTAACCATTCCCTAAGTATATATAAGAACTCCAATCTCTTGGCTACCTTTATCAGAAAAATATGGGAGGATTTCGAAAAAGCAAAAGTACTGAAAGTTTCAATTTTATTAACATAGATGATGAAGAAACAAGAATCAATTACAATATCAAATATAATCAAAGAAGACGAAGATATTTCAAATTCTTTCAAATTAAAAAGATCCTGTTGATTTCTTTACTTTTGTTGTTAATTGCAGCTATATACTTATTTCTATTACCAACTGATAATAATAAAGAAAATCATTTTATAGAACAAGATTTGAAACAACAAGGCGACTCATCCTCCTCCTCCTCATTATATGATGAATATTATTATAATTATCCAAACGAATCAAAATATTTTAAAAATTTCAAACCAATTGAAATCACATTTGATAATTTTCAAAATATAGTTTCAAAACAAGAACAAGAAATTGATTTATTTAATTCATCATTAATTTTTAATGAGATTCAAAATATTTTAAAATTTAAAAATTCAATTTTAAATCCAATTAGTATTTCTTATTCTTTTGTTTATTTACCTAAAGGTTCTTTATTATATCATTCTAATTTTAAAAATGGTGAAATTCCAAGATCATTTGGTTGGACTGCTTTAGATTATGAATTTAGTTATGATTATGTTAATATACGTACTGTTTCAAACCATCATGATAAAAGAGATGTCAACAATAAACATTCAATTCCAAGCATTTTAACATTTCAAGTTGAAAAACCATTAAATAAATTAATTTTAATTAATGGTGGTGCTTCAGCATCAAATTTTTTAAATAATGGTGAAATGGATTTACAATTAATTTTATCAAATTTAAATCAATATAATGATGAAAATTATTTAATTGAAAGAATTTGTAAATGGGGGAATTCAAATGGTCGTGAATTAGATGGTATTGTTAGATCTGAAATTGGTTATGAAATTATAATTTGTAATTTTAATAATAATGATAAATTAAAATTAATTTCAAATAATACATTAATTGATAGAAATCAAATGATTGGTTTTAATATTAATAATGATTCTTTATTAAATATTTATCAAACTATACCTGGTTTTGATCATTATTTAGCTGGTTCTAGAGTTTATAATGGTGAACAGAAATTATTAGTTGATTATTCAAAATTTATAACATTTATAAATAGAACAACGATAGATAATGATTCATATAAAAGAAGATTGATTAATGTTTCAAATGATGTTAAAAGTTCAATTTATCAAGATTTAAATTATATTTTATCAAGTCCTAATTTAATTGATCCATTTAATAATAATAATAATTGGCAATTGAAAACTGATTTAATCTTTAATAAATTTAATCCAATTTTACAATTATTAAATTCAAGTTTAAATTCATATAAAAATAATAAAGATTTCAATAAATTAGGAGAAGGTTTAACTATTTATACATTGAATTATTTAAGAAGATATTATAATGATGATTTTATTTTTTATTTTAAATTAGCTATTTGGGATTATATATCACCAAATTATAATTTATTAAGAACTCCTTCTGATTTATTAATTTTTAAATCAATTTATAAAATTCAAGAATCAATTATTCAAATTATTTATAAATGTTTTCAAATTGGTATTAAAATTTTAAAAACAAATAATAACCCTGAATTAATTAATGAAATTGATGAAGTTAACAATGAATTACAAAATTTATTAATTGTTTTAAATTGGTCAAGTAGTAATCAATATTGTAATAAACCTTGTGAAATTGATGAATTTTGTTTTATACCTACTTGGGGTCCATCACCTATTAAAATTTCAAAACAAAATAAAGAATTAGGTTATTTTGTTGATGAATTTGGTATTAAAAGGATTAATGATGATGGTGGTGTTTGTATTAGTTATAGAGATTTATTATAGTTTATACATTTTTGTTATTTATTTTATCTTATGGGGCATATATGGAAAATATAATTAGAGTTTTTTTTTTAAAAGAGTAAAGTTAAATGAAATGTAAATATTATAATAAAAAAAATTAAGCAAAGTAAAACCAATAATAATGGAAGAATTAAAAGGTAAGATAAAAAGAGTAATATGCTAATAATAATAATAAAAAAAAAGAAATAGGAGAGTACATCAACAATAACAAAAATAAATTGTAAATTATTCTGCTTTTTTAAATCTACTTTGATAATAATTATCACTATAAGCTAAATAACTTTCAGAATTATAATGGAAAAAATTAGGTGAATTATATCCATTACCAGTTGGATAACCATTAACATTAACTCCATTAACTGGTGCAGAACCATTATAACCATCATATGAAACATATTGATTTGTACCATATGAATTTGATGTTTGTGGTGGTGTTAAATATGAATTATTATAATATCCATATTCATTGTAACTGCTGTTATTATATCTGTTGTTATTATAAGTTTGTTGTTGTTGTTGTTGATATGATTGATATTGTGCTTGATTATAAGATTGATTATATTCTGGATAATTACTATATTGTTGATATTGATATTGTGTTGTTTGTGGATTTGAATAGTTTGTACTAACTGATGATGTTGTTTGAGTATATGTTGTTGATGAATCATTATCTAAATATCCATATTGATTTAAATCATAAGGTTCATATTGTTTAACATGTGTAGTTGTAGTTGCAGTTTGTGATTCATTTGGTTTATATTTAAATTCATTATCAAAATTATATTTAGGTTTTTGTTCTTTGGTAGATTTTTGTTTACTTTGTGGAGTGAATTCGGTAAATTCAAATGATAAGAATTTGTTTTGTTGTTTCTTCTTAAGAACTTCTTCTTCTTTTGTTAATTTAGGTAATGATGCTGCTTCAGGTGTTGTTTCTGGTGTTGTATCAATATTAAGATCAATTTCTAGTTCATTAGGTAATTCTTTGTTAGTAGCAGCATTAATTGGATCTTCAACTTGATCAGCTTGTTCTTCTTGTTGATTGAAAAGTTCATGTTCTTCCAACTCTTCTTCATATTCTTCTTCTGCTAAATCTGGTAAACGTTGATGTTCTTCTTCCTCATAGTATTCTTCTTGTTCTTCTCCATAATATTGATCCTGTTCTTCTCCATAATATTCATCTTGTCCTTCTTCACCTTCACCTTCAGCTTCAACTTCCATAGTTAAAGATAAACCTTTTATGTTTGGTAATTGATCTTGTTCTTCTTCAGAATCCCAGTCAGAATCATCATCATGCAGAAATGGATTTGCCATTATATAAGTTTTTTCTTTAACAACATTTGCATTGATTACAGCTTCAAGTTCAGCTTCATCATCTTGAATAGGATTAAAATGTTGTATTTCAACTTTAGGTGTATTAACAATTGGTTCTTCATCAACTGGTTCTTTAACTTCTCTTTTAAATGACATGTTATTACCTCCTCTACTTGATGGTCTACTTCGTTTCTTAATTTTAAGTCCAGTTTGGAACTTATCATTCACTTCAGGATGATCTTTAAAGATATGAGGATGACTATGAATACCACTTCCACCTGTACTAGGTCTTTCATCACTTTCATCATAAACATCTCTATAAGCTTCTTGATTTAACTTCTTTTTCTGTTTTCTACGACTAGATTTTGAACTTGAAGTTGATGAATTTAAATTTGGATAATTCTTTTTAATCCACATTTCACATAATTCAATATCAAATCTAAATCTATTTGTATTTAAAACACCAACATATTCAGACATAAATTGTTTAGTACCATAAATCATATCTTCAACTTCAGGCATTTCTTCAGGTCTAATTTTTGGATTTTCTTCTTTTAAATCAGCAACTTGATCAACCCATGAATTAATTGCAGATTTTTGAGCAGCTGAAGCACCAGCATAATGCATTGCAAGGTTTAAAATACGATATGGTCTCTTGTTACCTTTACCAACAGTCTTCTGGGCTTTAGCTGTGGCACGTCTAACATCTTTGAAAGTAAAGTTGTTATCTAAAACATCTTTAAATATCAGCTCATCCATTTCTCTTCCAACTTTCATATCACTACCCAATTGATCAATGATATCTTGAACACCGTTGAAACCAGTGTGGGAATCATCCTCTTCTCCAAGGCCAAATAAGTTGAATTGAGACGCCATAATTGTATAAGAAGCAGGTATAAATCACGGTATTTCACCACATTCTTTTAAATCTTTCTGTATTTAAAAATGATTTATTTTGATCTGTTTTAAATTAATTAATTAATTAATTTGAAAAATCCCAGCGACGCGTCGGACACGTGACCGTCCAAATCGACGCAAAAAGGGCAACTTTTAAATCAACACAAATACTGTGAAAACAACAACTTTTTCCCTTCAAAACATCACCAATTCAACAGGAATTTTACTAGAAAAGACTACCAGAGATGGCCGATTCCATGATAGCAAAGAATCTTGGGAGTTTCTTTGAGAATGCTAAACAAAATATCAGTTCTATAGACACTTCTAACGTTGCTCCATCAATATCAAGATTGATTAAATATAATTCAACAAATAACAATATAACTTTCACTAATAAACAAGTCATAGATGGTTTGAATTCATCAAATGATAATGATAAATTAACAATTCTTAAATATCTAGTTAAACTGACAACAAGTTCATCAAATGAAAATGAAGTTTTACAATTTTTCCCAATGATTATAAACAATATTAATTCAAAACATTTAAAAATTAAAAGATATGTTTATATAATCTTATTAAAATATAATCATTTACAACAAGATATATCATTATTATCAATTAATGCAATTCAAAAATCATTAACTGATAAAAATTGTATTAATAGAGCTTTATCAATTAGATGTCTTTCTGGAATTAGAATTCCTGCAATTTTACCAATTTTAATATTATCTTTGAAAAAATCAATAAAAGATTCATCACCATTAGTTAGATCATCTTCATGTATTGCTATAGTTAAATGTTTCGAATTAGATAAAGCTTATAATTCAATCGATAATATTGAAATTGCAATTAAAGATGAATCAAGTACATCATTTCAATTATATAATTTATTAGATGTTTTATTAAGTGATAATGATCCAAAAGTTTTATCATCTGCATTAAATTCATATCATAGTATATTTCCACAATTTTTTGATTTAATTCATAATAAAATTGGTCATTTAATTTCAAAATTAGATTTATTAGATAATTATTCACAAGTTTTATTAATTGATTTATTACTTGATTATTCTAAATTATATTTTCCAGAACCAACTGAATTAATAATTGTACCAGAATTAGAATTATTATTAGAAAAATTTAAAATATTAATGTATTCACCAAATTCAAATGTAATTTTATCAATGATTAAATTTTTAAGTTTAAAATTTCCATTTAAATTAAAAGAATTTCCAATTAATTTAATATTATTTAAATTTTTAAAAGGATCAAATAATATAACATATTATTTATTAAATGAAATTTATTATTTATTAAATGAAAATTTAATTGAATTTAATGAAATTTATGAAATTAATTCATTTTTACCATTAATTAATTATGATAATTTTAAAATAATTAAAATTAAAATATTAATTTTATTTAAATTAATTAATTTTAATAATTTTGAATTAATTTTTAATCAATTTAAATTTTTAATTGATGATTCAAATTTATCAATTTTAAATAAATCATTAATTATTAAAAATTTAAGTAATAATAATGATTTAAATTTATCAATTGATCAATTTAATAAAATTTTAAAATATTATTTAAATAAATTAAATACTGAAACAAATGAAATTTTAATTAATGAATATATATTAAGTTTAAGACAATTAATTCAATTTGATTTAATTAATTATATTGATGTATTATATAAATTAATTGGGAAATTAATTAATTTAAATGAAAATGAAAATAGTAATAATGAATTTCAATTAACTTCAATTGCTAAATCATCAATTATTTGGTTATTAGGTGAATTTGCAATAAATTATTATAATTATAATAACCCAAATATTAAAGTTATTAATTTATTTAATTATTTACCAGATTTATTTAGAATTTTAATTAATAATAATAATTTCATTTATGAATCAAATCAAGTTAAATTAGATTTATTAATTTCAATAACTAAATTAATTTCATTAAAATTTTATAATTTAAAAGATAAACAAAATCAAATTGATTTATATAATGATAAATTATGGAAATTATTTAATTATATATTACAATTAACAAAATATGATAATTCATTAGATATTAGAGATAAATCAAGATTAATTGGATCTATATTACCAAATGTTGTATATATTAATAATTCATTACATTTAAATATAAATGAATTATTATCAAATAATGAATATTCAATAATTGAAAAATTAAATGAAATTGAAATGTCAATTTTAATATTACATTCACAAAAGAATAAATCAATTAATCAATTAAATCAATTAACAAATTTTAAAAATAATATTAATTTAAATATATTAAAATTTAATTTAATTACAAATGATAAATTAGATTTAGATTATTTAAATTATTATAATGAATTAAGATCAAATAATTTTATCTTACACGATTATGCAAAATATGTTAATTCAATTAGTAGTTCAAGTGCAACAACAACAATGACTGGATTTGGTAATACTAGTGGTAATGGTAATGGATTAAAGTCTGTTATTCAAGCTGGTAATAGTAATTATGCTAGATCAAATACACCACCTTTTGGAAGTACAGGTAATAATGTTAAGAAATATAGATTACAAACATTAGATGATTTCTTAAGTGATGCAAATACTAATAGTAAAGGTGGAATACTAGGTGGTGAAGAAGAAGAAGAGGAGGAGGATGAAGAAGAGGATGATGAAAGTGCTGAAGAGGAAAGTGCTGAAGAAGATGATGATGATGAAGAGCAAGAAGATAGAGATGAATATGAATATGAAGACACCGATGATGATGAACAAGGATTATTAAAACATTAAGTTTAAGTTTATATTTATAATTTATAGAATGTGTTAAAAACATCAAAATATTAATATTTATAAAGTAGTAGTACACAGTATAGGGACAGCAAAGCGGGTACATGTTAATTAACAAGCATAATTCATTGTAGTATAAGAACATAACAGAAAAAGAACGACATATAATAATCACAGTATCTAATGGATAGCAATACACAACTTTTCAAAGGTATATGAATCAAAAATGCAAAGGAAAATAATAGTAAATACACAATAAAAAGAACGAACAAAATAATCGAATTTTAAATAACATTAATTAAAAGAAGGTACTATGTATTATAACATTTAAATTAATAAAGCAATAACACCAGCGGCGACTAAACCAAATGAACTGATTGGTTTAGCTAAATCAGCATTACCTTCGTAAGAAGAAACTTCTGAAGCAGTTGAAACATCAGATGCAGTACAAGTGTAATGTTGACATGGGATAGTTGAAGTGACGGTACTACCGTTAACAACAGTGACGATAACTGATTCTGAACCTGCATCAGAAGCTGGTGGAGTGGTGGTGGTAGCAGCTGGAACAGAAGAAGCAGCAGCAGATGATGAAGTTGTTTCAACAGGAGCTGATGAAGTTTCAGAAACAGTTGTTGATTCAACAGATGATTCAGCAGCAGATGATGAAACGGTTGTTGATTCAACAACAACAGAAGATGAAGCAGATGATGAAACAGTGGTACTACTAGCAGCAGATGATTCAGCAGCAGATGATGATGATGATGATTCTTCTGAAGAACCAGATTTATAAATACTAAATTCATAACAAGTACCACCAGTATGAGAAGAATAAATTTGTAATTCTTCACTACAAGCATACCAAGTAGTAGCTGAACCTTCAGTACCATAGCTTAATAAACCAGAATCATCAAAGAAAACTTGACCAGCACTATCAGTACTTTCTAAAATAGGACCAACAAGACCAAAATCACCAGTTGAAGATGATAATAATTTAGTTGAATCATCATAATCAAATGTAGTTGCACTTGAAGAAACATATAAGTAATGACCAACTGAATAAGTATTAATTCTGCTGTCTTTAGCTTCGATTGATTTACCATTAATTGAATCTTCGTCTGATTTAACGGTTAAAGTGACGCTTTCAGCTAAAGCTGAAGCAATTAAGGATAAAATAGTAGCTGAGTAAGTGAATTTCATAGTAACGAATGAATATAAATTTGTAGTAATTTAATAATTTTTCTAGAAAAGAAACTGAAACTGAAATCAACTGAAATTTGTGGAAATAGTGGAAATGTTGTTGAATTTATATCAAAAACGGGTATATCAAAAAATTACGTAATTATACCCTATTAGTCTCTATTAGTCCTCTACACCACACATGGTGATTTTTTTAAACTATTTATAGCATTGAAGGTGGTTGGTCTAATGAATTGTTGTAATAAGTGAATATGTTGATAAATAAGATGAATTAGGTAAATTAGGAAGTACTTTATCATGGATACAGTGTTATAAATGTAGTTGTACAGAGTCATCGGAATTGCTTAGAATTGAATTGAAGGACCCTGAGAGTTTTTCCGATTTTCGGATTTGCCGGATATGCAGGGGCAATTTATGCAGGAACGCGATTACGTAACGAAGTAAACAACTGAAATTCACGAAATTCATGTTATATTTTGGTGATGCATATATAGTATTGAAAATTGAAATACACTAATTGAAGAAGAAATTAAGGTGAAAGCTGAAATATCTCATAATATAGGTCTCTCTCTGTAATGGTGATAATCGCCATATGGTGATCAATTGCAATTAATTCGCAACCAATTGTAGGCTTTATAGCTAGCTTCCGAAACATTTAATTGGTTCACTTAGATGTAACATATAATGGTAATAAAGATTATCATATATTTGAAATTTTAATTGTTCCATTGGAATTGGTTACACAATATCACATGCATGCAATCCCTTTCTACTGGTTCTGAAATGTGATTTTCAAAATCAAATTAAATTAACAAGAAATTAAACAATTTGAAGAGCGGAACCTTCAAAACTTATCAAAATAGATGAATTAAAGAGAACATATGATGATTTGAAGAAAATAGATAAAGATTTGAGAAATGGTTTAGCTATATTAAACCTGTGTAACTGATTTGATGAATTCTGTAACACTAGCTTAATTTATTTCCAACTTGAAAAGTAATAAAAACTAGCTGGGCTAAAACAAAAACAAATGGCTCTAATGATTCTTCAGTTGCAATATGAATAAGTTCTGACAAATTTATATGATGATTCAACTGTTTACACCAGAAAATTATAGAAAATGATTTATATTTATAGTGTATTCCAGATGATTTACGGTGTGGATCTTAATTGAATATATCTTATACCTATTTTTGTCATTCAGAAAGCCTTTCTTATATGTAGTATTTTCACATCTTGTTGGCATATGCATAAATTGAGACTGTATGCCCTCCAAGGCTGGCAATGCAACATATTAATAAATAATTTCATCATCAAGCTAGGGTTGTTTAAATGAAATGAATGAGACTATGAGGAGCTATATATATAGGACTCTAAATATAGTAAATAAACATCAACATATATATATATATGATTAAGCTATAGAACAAATCTGCTAAATTCCTAAAATTCCTGGTTGTAATATCTTTCACCTGAAAATTATTATATGATAAGACAAACATCACTAAAGTATTAGGCCTTGATAAAATTTAAAAATGATCATTGAACAATTTGAACAATTTGAAAAACTAATTTTCAATATGTAGATTTATTTTCCGGATATGATAACATCAAGAATATTTCCTCCAATCAATGAATTCCCAAATCCTAACCTAACCAACTGTTGTTTTGATAATTTGTTGTTGTTGCCACTACTATAAACGGAGTCTTCAAAATTTATTGTTTATACGCGTTTTTTAAAATAGCGAGTGTGGTGCACGGATTTATTGAATTATTGGCTATTTTACAATTACAATAATACAATTTATAGAATTAATAAAATCAAAAGAATCATAATTAAGTAATTTTAAATTGGTAAATAATAAACAGAAGAATATCTAATATATAGAGTAACGAATAATACAATTTTCATAATACCAAAAACATCAAATAGAAAAACAAACACAATCAATCAAAAAATAATACAAGACATCATAAATTAACAACAATTAAATAAAATTAAATTAAATTAAATTAATAAAGCAAGACCAGCAGCAATTAAACCAAATGAAGTAATTGGTTTAACTAAATCAACAGCATTACCTTCATAAGAAGAAACATCTGGAACAGTAGAACATGGAATAGTTGAAGTGACAGTTTCATCGTCAATAACAGTGGTGACAACAGTTTCAGAATCTGGAACAGTAGTAATAGCTGGAACAGTTGAACCAGCTGGAGTTGATGAAGTTGTTTCAACAGCAGATGATGAAGTTTCAGAAACAGTGGTTGATTCAACAGCAGATGATGAAACAGTTGTTGATTCAACAACAGATGATGAAGCAGATGATGAAACAGTGGTACTGGTAACAGCAGATGAAGAATCAGCAGCAGATGATGATGATGATGGTGTAGAACCAGATTCATAAATACTAAATTCATAACAAGTACCACCAGTATGAGAAGAATAAATTTGTAATTCTTCACCACAAGCATACCAAGTTGTAGCTGAACCTTCAGTACCATAGCTTAATAAACCAGAATCATCAAAGAAAACTTGACCAGCACTATCAGTACTTTCTAAAATAGGACCAACAAGACCAAAATCACCAGCTGAAGATGATAATAATTTAGATGAATCATCATAATCAAATGTAGTTGCACTTGAAGAAACATATAAGTAATGACCAACTAAATTAGTGTTAATTCTGCTGTCTTTAGCTTCAATTGATTTACCATTGATAGTATCATCATCTGATTTAACAGTTAAAGTAACGCTTTCGGCTAAAGCTAAAGCAATTAAGGATAAAATAGTAGCGGAATAAGTGAATTTCATAGTAACGAATGAATATAAATTGTAATTAAAGGATATAATAATTAATGGTTTTTCAAGAAGAAGTGAAATTAATTGGAATTGATAGAAATTGTGGAAAACGTGTTGAATTTATAGCAAAACGGGTATTTTGAAAAATTACGTAATTGCTCCATAAAAGGTGGTTTTTTTGGTTATTTATAGCAATCGTCACGGTGGCTGTTCTTTAAATTAATGTAATTAATTTCATTGCTTGTTTGTGTTGATACCTGAATGAGGAAATTGAGGAGAACGTGTAACATGATGAATTTATCGTGATTGAAGTGCTGGTTTATACGTTATAACTGTTGTTTTATGGGCAGTTGTTGTAGTAGAAAACATCGAAGTTGCTTATAAGTTGCTTAGAATAAATTCCGAGACCCTGAGTCCATTAGTTCCGATTTGCCGAGATTTTCTTCGCTAGCACCGTTTATGCAGGAACGCGGTTATCGGACGATGATTGGCTGAATTAGTTTATATGAAATAATGTGTAAACTACAGACTACAGTTTAACTGTTATAACTACTGAAAACATTTATATTTACTATGTATTTTGGTCGTCTTAAAGTATACATAGGTATATATGAAATAAAAGAAAAAATTCACGTAAAACATAAATCAATAATCTTAATATATCAAGAGAATTCTGGAGATGTAGATGTAGTTACTGAACAACTAAATCATCTTAGTATTTTACCAATTGTTGGTCACATTCTAGAACAAATCAAAATTCAAGAAAAATCATATTTATATTGGAAGGGTATTGATGAATTAAAACCTGAAAATAATTTAAAAAAAATATTTGAAGATTTACATTTGAATAATATCAATACATCTCAATTAGCAACTTACAAGAAAAATGCATTAAAGAAATTATATTATGAAGATAAACAATTGGAGAATATTACATTGAAACAATTAGCATTCATGATAGAATTATTTTAAGGTTCAAATGGTTTAAGAGTTATTGATACGAATAAGTTTAAATCTCTAAATGGAAAAATTAAAAGATTATTAAATTCAAATGATTCAACATATATTATTTATTATTCTGAAGACCACATTTCAATATTAAATATTCAAGGTGAAAGTAAAGAAATCAAAATATATACAATTTGGTACAGTGCTAAACCTTGGGAAGCTTGGGGTAGATCTAATAATTTATTTGATTGTGTCACAGAATATAATCTAAATGTTAAACAAGAAATAGATAAATGGAAAGTACTTCATTGCAAATCTTCAATATTTCCTTTATACCAAAAGTTAGTGAAAAATCAAGGTAAAATTAATGTTGTAAAGATGAGATTGAACAAGGATGCTGGTATTTATACTTTCGTTTTATGGTTTTTCATTTTGAACTTTAAAACCATAAATGAATACCAAAATATCAATTATCGTTCGATCACTAATACAAATTATCTAGTCAAAAATGTTTCTATAGTTGAGGTTTTAGCTGGTATGATTTGGTTAAGTTCTGGTGGTTCTTTCAGATTTCCTGAGTTAATGATTCTTTGCTTTAATGGAGCTTTGAATAATATTAGATAATTGAACTATAAAATAGTGAAGTTGCTGAAGCTTCTCTTTGTATATTTCACCTTCATCATAATCTTAGGTAAACTTTTAGTTGCTATTTACAAATTTATCCTGAGGTTTTTTAGAAAACTTGTTTTATTTACAATTTTTTTAATTTATGCTTGGAAAAACTGCAATGATGATGGTGATGATAGTGTAAATTATAATGATAAAGTTTTCTTGGTATGGATGTTAAAATTGAACGTAATGCTGATTTATGTGCTAATTCTATTACCATTTCACAATCAACTTATATATCCAAGCTTATTGAACAACATGGTATAAAAATTGGAAAACAAACATTATGAAACCATTAGACCTTGATAAATTTAACCATGATTTGAAACAACCAATTCCATATGCTGACTTATGGTAATGTCAAAAATGTTTCTTTCCAATCGATGAATTCCTAAATCCTAACACAACCAACCAACTGACCAACGAAGCAACCTGTTCAGGCTGTTCTTCTTCTTGTTCATTTTTGCCACCGAAGTTTTAAAAATTTTTTTCGTTAAAAATTTTCAAAAAATGAAATTAGCTGGTGTACGGATGTTTCAATGACTTTTTTTAAGGGTTTTTTTACAATTTATTTATTACAAATTACAATTAATATTAATATTAATTTATAGAATTAAAAACATCAAGAATCATAAATTTTTAATTAGGTATAACAATGGTATAACAGACAAAGAACGACAATAATAACGTAACGAATAATACACTTTTCAATATATCAAGAAAACATCAAATAGAAAAACACAATCGAACCAAAAAAATACAAGATATCATAAAAGAACAATTAATTTAAATTAATAAAGCAATAACACCAGCAGCAACTAAACCAAATGAACTAACAGGTTTAATGAATTCATTAGCATTATCTTCAAAAGTTGAAACACTTGAAGCAGTTGAAGTTTCACTAGCAGTACAAGTATAATGTTGACATGGAATAGTTGAAGTGATTGTGTGACCACTAATAACAGTGGTGATAACTGATTCTGAATCTGAATCTGAACCTGAATCAGATGATGGTGGAGCAGTAGTGATAGCTGGGGCAGATGAAGCTGGTGGAGTTGTTGTTGTTTCAACAGCAGATGAAGAAGTTTCAGAAACAGTTGTTGATTCAACAACAGATGAAGAAGTTTCTGAAATAGTACTAGAAACAGCAGAAGAAGATGATGAACTTGAAGAACCAGATTTATATAAACTAAATGGAATACAACTAGAATTAGCTTTAGAAGTATCATAATAATAATAAACTTGTAAATCATCACCGCAAGCAAACCATTCATTTAAATTATCATCAGTTTCAGAAGTTTTGAATAAGCCATCATCATTAAAGAAAAATTGAAGTGGACTTCTTGGAGCAACTACTTCTAATGCAGAATCAGAAGTGAAACCAAGATAAACAGTACCAAATGAAGAAGATAAAGAATCTACATCTGAAGTAACTTCTAAATAAGAACTTGAATCATAATCAAATGTAGTTGGAGTTGAAGAAATTTTAAAAAAATGATCAGTTGTATATGAATTAACAACTTGATCATATTCTTGAATTGTTTTACCATTAATTGATTCATCATCTGATTTAACAGTAAATGTGATTGTTTCAGCTAAAGTTGAAGCAATTAAAGATAAAATGGTAGCTGAATAAGAGAATTTCATTGTAATTAACGAGTGAATAAATTAAGATAGTTGTTGTATTGTTATAATAGTGAAAATAGAAATAGAAAAGTGGAAATGTGTTCAGTTTTATAGTAAAACGGGCATTTGGAAATAAACTAGGTTTTTCTTTATTTAGAGCTATTTATAGAAAAGTTTAAATTAAATTGTGTGGAGTGACTGCATGGAGTCCAATCAATTTGTATACGTAATTGTTTTTGTTTTTGTTTTTGTTTTTGTTTTTGGTGATGATATATATGGATATTTAAGTGATGATGATAGTAATGTTAACTATCAACAATTAACACTGTTATAGGTTCTGTGTTTACTGTTCAGTTCTTTAGTAAGACCCTTAGTTTTCGCGTATACGCAGGAACCAGGAACGCGATTTTAATTGGCTGAAAAGTTCAGTATAAACTACTATTTTAATTGTATTTTTTGGTCGTCTTAATTTGTTTTAATTATACATATACAATATATAAAAAAGTTAGTGGTAATAAAGATTTAAATAAATATTTTCATCATTTTATTCATATCATTAAACATTTACAAATTCAATTGTTATCAAAAAGTAAATTTTACTTTAATTGATGTAGATATTTTCTAAAATATGGTGAATATTCCAAAAGAAAGAAATGTTCCAAATGTAGAACTCCAAGAGATGATAACAATTATTTAAATTATATTTCTATAAGCTTTTTCTTGCAGCCTTATATCATAATAAATCAATTTGGAATTTGATGAACTTTGAACCTCCAAATCCTGATATATTAAGTGAATTCAAAGATGGAAAAACTTTATGAGAAGCTGAAAGAATCTTAAAAAAATTGATGGAAATTTTAATGATTTTGATAATTTCGTGAAAATTGGATTAATGTTATCTATGGTGATTCATTCTATGTTATCTATGAATAAAACAGCTAAAGAAGATATCTTGGACTATTTATCTGGTGAAGTCAGAATGATTGAAAGATACTCAATCATTAGAATCATTCCATAATTTATTGAAAACTGGTTTCTTTGGTATGCATGGAAAAATGAAAAATAATCTTGAAAAGTTCAACTTTATGCTTTCCAATCAATTAGTCAAGAAGATTCTAAATATTTTGATACCTCTAATTCATTCAAATTACTTTATCCTGTTGAAGCATATGATTTTTGTGAAGGGCGTGATTCATTCTTTAAACAGGTGTACAATGAAAATCATAACTAGACAGACAATGTTGAAAAAAGTTGAAGAATGCCGCATTGAATTCAATAAAAAGAACCCAAAATAAAGAGGTGTGGTTATGGAATTGTGCCTTATATTAAAGCTGCTATAAAAGATTTGAAATTGTTTATGTTACAGAGTGGTTATCGACAAATTCCTGTAGGGATTTCTGGTATGGATTCTGGTGTATTTGCAATTGAAGTGGCTTATCCAATTGAATCTAATAATCATCATAATGAAGCAGTTAACAGTTCTTCTAATCAAGTAAGTTAATAAATTTGGAAATTGAAAAAGGTATTTAATATGCTGATAATAATGGTATCTATTCTAATTTGATAATTAAACAATTAATTAATTAATTAAATATTATTTCAACTAAGTTTATCAGAGCTTGGAGAAGGGGAAGGAAGAATCTAAGAAAACACCAACATGATTGAGCTATAACAGAGAGCTGCTGAGACCCCTGCTGTTCTTTGAGTCAATGTGATCCTAATTTCTAATCCAACCAGTTCAAGTTCAAGTATCTGTTGTTTGAAATCGTCGAAGTTTTAAAAAAAAAAATTTTATAATTCTATCTGGTGCACGGGTGTTAATTATTATTGCTGTTTTACTACAAATTACAACAACAATTAACAATTAACAACAACAACAACAATATTAACTAATTAAATTAAACAACAATTAAATTAACTAATTTGATTTAATTGCATGCATGGTTATAATTAATTACAATTTCATTTCCAGCCACGGCCCACAGGCTCAATTAATGCTAGTTTAATTTAATAACTTTGACTATTTTAAAGACTCAAAGTTCAAAAGTTCAAGAGTTGAATATAAATCTTCACTTGATTAACTTTCAATCCATCATTAAGCGTATCAAAAGACCATATCTTCCTGATCTCTTGGTACTATAAATCCTGTAACATCTCCAGTTGAAAGCAGTTAAAGAAAATAGCAAAAGGAGTTGTACAAATCGCCCGATTAGGCAATATCCAAACAACCTCTTTTATTCTCCATAATTGCTACAACATCACATATTAATTTATCAACAACATTGTCTTGATGTGTTTTGATAATGTAACAGATATAGTAGTACAATCTGGGATACAGTATATAGCAAGCATTAATTAGTTGTTGTTGTTGTTGTTGTTGACCGGTCACTCTGCACGTGACCCCAACCCATCGTGACTATATAAAGGACCCGATTTCCTCTTCTCAAGGGGCCAAAGGGCAACAACTCTTCTTCCTGTTCATGGTGTAAGTACCTCTCGTTATGGGCTTATAGACTGGGTAACTGGACACTATCTTCTCTAGATGGCCTATGATGATGGTCACTTCCCCATCCTACTACCCCTTATTCATCACCACCGGTTCATTGTTTGTCTTCATCTGCACCTTTTAGAAATTGTTAATTATGTTTCAATTCTCTTCATCATATCCTATACCATCTTCTTTCTTATCTGGCTTATTGGTTTCATATTGGGTCTCTACACTGGCTTATTGGTTTTCATATTGGGTCTTTTTATTTGGTTTTCGTTATTATTATTTTTTGGGTATATTATACTCATTTATAATATTACAAATGTATTCTGATTTCGGAATTTACATTGATTATAAAAAAATTGATTGTTCTTTTTCTTTTATTAATTGCCTGGCTGGCTTTCAAATTTTCATTAAAGATATATAACCACATTATTATCATCATACCACTACTACTATTACATATAATAACCACAAAATTTTATATTATAAATTATAATTCATTTGATTTCATTTGATTATTTTATACGAGTAATTGAATTTTTAATTGATTTCACCATTTTTATTTTTCTTTTTTGTGTTTTTATTATTATTATTATTATATTTGTTTAATACTTTTCTTTAATTTAATTTTCTTTAATGCTTTAAATATTTCATTTAATTTAATGTTTTCTTATACGTATATATCATATCATATCATTTTATTGGTTTTAAAACTTTTAAAACCTAAACCAATCTGATTTGTAAATTGTAATATCGGTTATTCGTCGGTTACTAGTTCGGTTTAAAGAGCCACATGATCGTGCGTGATTATGGTCGACAGAGCCGGAATCAGCCGGATACGTATCCGATATTGTTGTAGTTGGAAATAGTATTAAATAAAGTAAACGTATAAGAGAAGTAAAATAGACATAAGGTAAGGGGGTAACACAATAAATCAAAAAAATGTAAACTCTAGAAACTGATTAAGTAGATGCAAAACAAAAGAAAATTCAAATAAACTCTAAAAACTGGAAAATTAATGCAAAAAAAAGAGATAAAGAGTCACAGACTCAATACTCAATGTAAATAAATAAATAAATTTAAACAAAAATTGTAAATATAGTAAAAAAAAAAATAGTAGGTAAATTATATTAAATTGTTCTTGGAGAAACACCAGAAAAATAATGTAAAATAGGTGGAGAAATTCTTTTTGATTCAATAGTTTCTAAATTAAATTTTAATTCAGGATATAATAATTGAAATTGTTTAGTTAATTGTTTTGTATAAATTAAATGTAAATTAGAAACTCCTTTAACTCCATTTTCTTTGATTCTTAATTTATCTTCAGGAAAACTATTTGCTTTTCTTAAAATTTCATCTTTTTTACAAAATGATGACATTAAAATATTAATTATTTTCATATAAATTTCATCATATTTTAAATTACATTCGGGAATTGTTAATGTTGTAATTTTATGAACTGGATGTGAATATAAACAATCTTGTAAAACTTCTTCATATTCTAAATTAAATTTAAAAATTTTATTTAAATCTGAATTAATGTTATCAATTGGTATAATTTTACAACAATTTGGTGATGAATATCTTGAACCAATTGATAATTGATTAATAAATCTTGATGATATTTGAATCATTGGTAATAATTTTTCAAAATTATTTAATTCATAAATTAAACCTAAATTAATACCATTTGAATTATTATCAAATTTTAAAATTGGAAAAGTATTTGATAATATTAATCCTTGTAATGTAACTGGTATAAATAAATGACCAATTATAATTGTTTCAATTAATTTAAATCTTTTAATTGAATTTGGTAAATTTTCAAATGTATCTGAATCAATCTTAATAAAAGTTGTATGAATTTCTTTTAAATTTGTTAAATTTGTTAAATTTAATCTAATTGGTGTTGAATTTAAATTACCTTTAATTTTTAAAATTTCAATTGAATCATTAAAAATTGATAATCTTTTACCTAAATAATTTTCAGAATTATAAATTGTTAACTGTTTAATATTATTAAAATTCTTAGCAATTAATAAAGTATTTGGATCCATTGTTAAACAAATTGATTGAAATAAATGTTTAATTGGTTTTAAATCATTAAATAAATTTAAATTTGTATTAGTTTTAATTAATTCAATTTCTTGAATTAAATCATTAAAACATTGAAATTGAATTTTTAATTTTGGAAAATATTTAATATAATTTAAATAAAATTTCTTAATACATGATCTTGATTCAGAATCATTATTAGTATAACTAAATAAATGTTCATATTGAATAATTAAAGTTTTTAAAGTTTTAATTTTATTTAAAATTTCAATTAAATGATTAATTGAAATTTCAATAAATAACCATGGTATAACAATAGTTAATTTTTTTAATTTCTTAAATTGATAATGATCAATTCTAAATGATTCAACAATATGAATTCTAATTGATGATATATAATTACCAGATTTTGAAACAACAGATGTTGCTTGACCAAAATAATCTTTATAATCAAATGTAGAAATTTTTGATAAATTTGAAGTTTCTAAAATTTGTGAATTTGATGTAATTAAATTTGGATTATAATAACATGAATGACCATTATATATAGCTAAATCTAATGAAGAAATTAATAAATTATTATCTTTTAAAAATTTAAATAAAAATCTAATTAAATCATTTGATAATCTTTGATTTGGATATTGTGGAAAACACATGATTGGTAATGAAATAAATTTAGTTTCAGATAATTTAATTGAAGTTTCTTCAAATTCAACATATAATTTCAAACCTTTTTGAATTAATTTATATAATAAACTTGTTGTTTTTGATTTTTGAATTAATTTAATTAAACTAATTAAATCAATAACATCAAATAAAATGATATTAAATATTTTTAATTTTAAATCAATTGATAAATTTTTATTTAAAATTGTTTTAAATTTATTAAAATTGTTATCTGAAGTTTTCTTAATTAATTTAAATTCAGGTTTTGTCAATAAATAAGATTTAGTTTCAGCAATTAAAAAACATGGTTGTAGTATTTTAACACCATTTGAACTTAACCAGGGAGTTTTCATGATGACCGACGATGCAGACATTTAGGAGGAGGACATTATCAGAGACGAAAACAACAGCAAACTGGCCCAAATTGACCCTTTTGACGTGGAAAACAGGAAAAAGAAAACTCTAAAGAATTCTAGTTGGCGAAGTTGGTGCTGTTGCCACTTTGGGCGAAACGTAAACAGACACGTGCCGGTGCACGGGTGCCGCGTCGACAGTCGCGTCGACAGTCGAGGCGTCGTGTCGACTCGAAATCCACAAAAAATTAGAAAACAACTATTAAAAGAAGAGGAGGGCAAAGGAACAGCAACAGGGACACAGTTTAACACTGGTTTTCTTCCAGGGTTTTAGCAGAAACAACTGGTATGGAGTAACAACAGATGGTTTCATCATACTCCCAACAGCAGATATCTTCTCTGACAAAAATCTGTTCTGATTTGCCACTTGAAATCAATTTAAAAATACAATTTCTTTATTTATTAAATTTACATTTATTAGAAATCATTCAACAATTAAATAAAAACAAATATTGGGATGAGTTAATTAAATTCATATTCAAATTAAATATTATTAATATAGTTGAAAAATTAGATTTAAAATTAGTTATTCAATTAAATTCAATTAATGGTGAAATTCAAATTAATGATAATTCATTAAATTTTATTAAATTAATTAATTTTCTTGAGTTTAATAAAATTAATCCAAAATTAATTAAATTCCATGTTAATACTGGTATTGCTAGAAGAAGATCAACTTTTCCATTTTATCATTTAAATAATAATAATCAATATTTAATTAAATTAATTAAATTAATTAATAAAGTGGATTATGTTGAATTAGATCATGAAGATATTGATGATATTAATAAATTTAATTTATGTTCTAAATTTCAAAATATTGGTTTTACATTAGATTATTATTCAAGAAATTGGTTAAGTGAAAATGGGTTTATGAAATTATCTTCATTTATTAATTTAAATTCATTAAATTTAAAAGTTCAAGATGAAATGGATTTAGATTGTGCTATTCAATTAATTAATAAAGTTTCAAATTTTAAAATTCCTCCAAAAAGATTTAAATTAGAAAAAATTGAACCTATTGCTCAAGGTAATAGAACTTCAATTCCATTAGAATTATTTATTCAAGTTATTAAAAATATTAATAAAAATTCAATAATTCCAATTGATGTTATTTTAAGTAAAACTTTTTACAACTATGATGATAATTTTGATTATAATTATTTAAAAGATCAAATTATTGGTTTATCGTTAACAATAAATAATAAAAGAATTACTAATACTACTACAACAAATACTACTAATGAAATTAATAATAATAATTTATCTCCTTCTTATTTAAATTGGTTACAAAAACTTGAAAATTTAGAAAATTTATCAATTACTTCATTTGGTTATTGTCCAAGTATATTAGATTTTAATCTTATTTCAAATAAATTAAAATCAATTTCATTATATCATTTTTATAATAATAATAATAATAATTCTTTAAATATTTTAAATTTTCCAAATTTAAATTCAATTTATTTAGAAGATTGTCAAATTAATTTATCATTATTAAATAATTTAAAAAAATTAAAATTTTTAACAATTATTGATTGTAATAATAATTTATTAAATTTACCTTTATCATTAAAAAAATTAGAATGGTTTCATTCATTTAAATTACCTTTAATTCAAAATACAATTAATTCAATTGATTTAGTTATAATTAATGGTTTATTAATTAATAATTTAAATTCAAATTCATTTAATAAATTAATTAATATATCAATTAAAAATTTAAAAATTAATTTTAATAATAAAAATTTATCAAATAATCATGATAATAATGATTTAAATAATTTAAATTTATCAATGTTAAATCAAATTGAAAATTTAGAATTATCAAATGGTGATCATAATAATTATCAAATTAATTCATTTGATTCATTTAATTTAAATAATTTACCAAAAAATTTAATTAAATTAAAATTAAATTTATCAATTAAAAATTTATTTGGTGAATTACCTTTAAATTTATTAAATTTAGAAATTAATTTAAATTATTTAAATATATTAAATAAATTAATTAAAATTTCAAAAAATTGGAATTTAATTACATTAATTATTAAATCTGAATTAAATAATTTAAATTTAATTAATTTAAATTTAAATTCAATTAGAATTTTATTAATTAAAATGGATTATTGTTCAAATTTATCAAAAATTTATTTAAATGATTTACCATTAAATTTAATTCATTTTAATGTAGATTATGATTCAATTATGCCTTATTCTGATGAATTAAAACTAATTGTACCTAAAATTACAAAAAAAATGAAATTATTAAATTTACATAAAAGATATTGTATTATAGAACAACAACAAAAACAACAAGACGATTAATTAATTGGGTATGCATGGTGGTTACTTTTTTTCTTTATTTATTATTTATTTCTCTGTGTCAATCTTTATATATACTATTTTTTCTTCTTTGCTTTTATATTAATCTCAATAAATGATAAATGATAAATACATAAGTACAAAATTCCAGTACATGTGGCTGTGGTGGCGCATTTTTCATTTTTTCTGCTACCAAATTTTGCGCTGTTCATTTCTATTCCTGTTCCTGTTCCTATGATTTTTGCCTTTACTTCTCTTCTTCTTTCCTTTTCTTCTTTTCTTCTTTTCTTCTACCATCCTATTAGTTAGTTTCAATCCTTGTTAGCTACATCATGACTAAAATTACAGACAAAAAGCTAACAGAGAAAAGAAATTCAATTAGTAAACGTTATGAGGATAAAAATTATCATGATGATGTTATTTCATTGATTACTTTAGCAAGTTTTGTTCCAGATGATGAATTGGTATTTGATTTTCATCTATTAAAAAGAAAACCAATTTCAATCCTAACATTTGAAGCTCTTCGTGATGCAATGAAAAAGTTTTTTAGACTTGGTTATCATAATAAAGAATTTATGATTTTATGGATTATTTGCCTTCATTCTGTTCCACCTTTTGAATACATTTATCTTAGTGTTGATGAATTCCCTTTAAAAAAGGATAAAACTCATCCGTTACTATTTGATAAATATATTCCAGGTTTAAGTAACACTAACAATATTTCTAGTTCATTACAAATTCAATTTGAAAACGTTGGTGAAATAAATGATACAAATATTATTTCTAATTATTCAAAACAATTTAGATCTGCTTTAAAGAAAACGTCTGGTTCGGAATTGCAGTGGTTTTTTCAAGATTTACGTTATAGCTTTGTTGATCTCAAAAAACTTTGTTTACCTTATGAATCTTATGATCCAAAAAACTATGGCTATGGATCGAAACGGAGCCCAGAATCAGTAGATCGAATTAAAAGAATCGTGGAAGAAGTTTACATAAATAGAATTATTCTTATTATTAAATTTATTACCAAAGATCCAAAGTATGTTCTATCTTCAAACCAACGAGAAGCATTTTATGCTGATCATCCTTTTGGTAATTCTGATTATTCAGCCATAAAACCTGATTTAATACTTGGTTTAGAAGATGACGAGAATTCAAATCCATTAATTAATGTTTTACCCTTGAAAGTTAAACTTCCCTTTATTCATGGCTGTCATGAAATGAATACATCTTCTGATGTTGGAATAATGAAACATTTGTATTCCATGTCTGTGATTGAAAAAACTTACTCAACTATTTTATTTGATTTGTGTGATATTTATTATTTCAGATTTAGTCATGATAAAAAAACTAATAATGTTAAGTTTTCTTATTCAAGTTCATCGATTGATTCAAATTTATTTTGTTGGCTTGCTAGTTACATCTTTTCACTTACTTGTTCACATTTAGAAAATATTGGGAAATCTTCTATGGATGAACATATTAAACTTTGGAATAAAAGTTTTGAAAGTTATCAAAATTGGTTAACAATGAATCGTAAACAACTTATGCCTAACTTACCAGAAAATGATTGTGTTGAATTTTTCTTTGTGAATCCAGGATTTAAAATCATTCAAGATACTGTTGGTTATCATGTAAAGATGGTTTTACGTATGAAAAAGTCTGTTTTACAAGACCATGAAAATTCCAAAGGTAATTTCAAGTACTATAACTATAAGTTGATTGATGAAACAAATGATCCTGATATCATCGTCAAAGTTCCTGACCCATACAATTACTGGAAGTATGCTAACGAAAGAGGATTTTTTAGTGATGAGATAATTGCTGAGATAGATGAAAATGCCACTAAGTCAACAAAGACAGAGATTGAAACTTTAATATATTTATGGGAGTATAATCACAAACATCCAGAAGCATCAATTCATATTCCATCAATTATTTGTTCTGGTGACCTTAATTGGTTGATTGTTGGTGAACAAGGTCATAGAAATTTAAAAGGTGATTTTGTTGCAATCGAGTATTTACCATTTAGACATCCAAAAATAAAGTCTGAATTTGAGACAGTGTTGGTTGAAGTTAAAAGGTTATTCAATGCTGGTATAATTCTTAAGGATTTAAGACCTTTTAATATCCTGTATGATGAAGAGAACAAGATTAGTTATTTAATTGATTTTGAAAGAATCAGAACTCCTAGGAATAATGAAAGTATTGAGGAAATTATCAAGTCTATAATTAAAGAGTTCCCAAGTTGGGAAGAAGACATGAGTTATGACTATTATTACTGATATAGGTTTCAGTTATTCTTTATTATTATCTTTATAAAAATCTTGTGTAGTTAATCATTTTAACAAGATACAAGAGATTTTCATTCCTTCAAAGTCACCAATGCTTTGACCCTACTTTAAAATATTATAATAATTATTCAATAAATCAATCTGTGAATCCTTACGTTATTGTAAAAACTGCTGATCAACATTTTTTTCAATCTATAGACAATTATGCTGAAGAATCAATGGATATAATGAAATTAGAACTCTAATTAAGTCTGAAATTGAAACAGTTTTATCAAAGATTTAAAACCTTGGAATGTAATGTATGATTCTAACGATAAAACAAGTTACTTGATAAATGTGAACATCATTACACTTATCAATTCGATTAAAGAGATGTTTCCTGAAAGGGAAAAAGAAATGAAGCAGTTCTACCATTACTATATTTCATTATTTATTAAACCTTTAATATCCTTAATGTATAATTGTAATTCTAAACATAATCATTGTAACAACCAATGAAACCGCATTTACGCACGTGACCGCATTCACTTACTAAATTGAGATTTTTGAAAATGACCAAAATATTGACTCAAATGACCTTAAAACAAACAAACAAACAAACTAGAGAATGACACTGGACAATGGAAAACTTTAAGAGAATAGTCAAATTCTTACCCTTAGAGATCATTTTCAAAATCCAAACTTTTTTTATTAAATCATTAGATATATTTGAAATCATTTTATTAATTCAAAATGAATCATCATTTTGGTATAATTCAATTAATTATATTTTACAATCAATTGAATTTCAAATCTTACATTTAAAATCAATTAGTTTCCCACAAATTATATTAAAATTAAATTCAATTTCTGGTTTTTTATTAATTAATTCAATTGAATTTAATCAATTAATTTATTATTTAAAATTTAATAAAATTCAACCTATATTAATTAAATTTGGTAGATTATTATCAAATAATAGAATCGATAAATGTTTAGTGTCAATATCTGAAATGATTTTAAGAAATAATAATTTAGAATCTTTAATTTTAATAGCTAATAAAATTGATAATATTGAATTATATCCTGATGATATGAATTTATTATTTAATTATAATTTACATTTAAAATTTATTAATATAACAATACCTTTAATTAGATTTATACCTTGGTCAATTATGGAGTTTGGTAATTTTAAATTATTTAAATTTAAATCAATTGAAAAAATTAATTTTGAATTAATTGATATTGATAATTTAAATTTTTTATTAAATTTATTAGAAAATGGAAATCAATCATTAAATCAATTAAATCAATTAATTGAAATTAAATTTCATTTAAATTTTGATTTGGATTCACTTAATTCAATTAATGAAAAGTTTTTAATTAAATTTAAAAATTTAATTGATAAATTTGAAATTGATTATAAAATTCCAATTTTAATTAAACTTACAATTAAATTAGAAGATTTAAATTCAATTACTAGTGTTAATGAAGATAATAATCTTAATAATAAAAATGAATTTCAATTGATTATTAAATATTTAAAAGATAATATTATTGATTTTAATTGGGATCAAAGATTTCTTATCGATTCAAATAATCTGAATTTAGTTTATCATTATTCAAAATATTCCAAAGGTATAATGAATTGTCATTCATTAAATTCATTATCTTTAAATTCATTTCTTTTATTCAAAACTACATATTTTCATCCAAATTTGAAAAAATTATACTTAAAATCATATTATGATAGTACTAATTTAAATTTAATTAATTATAAAAATTTAAAATCATTAACTTTAGATACTTGTTGTTTTTTTAATTCAAATTGTTTTAATAATTTACCAATTACATTAATTCATTTATCAATTAATAATGTCCATTTACTTGATGAAAGAAATAATGAATCTGATGAAAAATTTGAAATTAAATTACCAAAATATTTAAAATATTTTAAATGTAAAAATAAATTTTCAGCAATAATTAAAAAACCAATTCCATTACATTTAAATGAAGTTATTATTGATGATTTTGATAATAATAATTTTAATAATTTATTTCAATTTCAATCAATATCATGTATAAAATTTAAATTAATTTCAAATGATATTAAAAATTTTAAAATTCCAAATTTATTAATTAATCAAGATATTCAAAATTTAGAAATAAAATTAAAAAATAATGATAAATTAAATAATAATAATGATTTATTAATTAATGAATTAAATTTATTTAATTTACCAATTCAATTAAATTATTTAAAAATTGATTTATTTGAAATTAATTTAATTAATGGTAAATTACCTTTAAATTTATCAATTTTAAATATAAATTTATTTAATTCAATTGATTTAAATAAATTTTTACAAACAATTAATTATTCAAATTGTAAAAAATTAATTATAAATTATAATATCCAAGATTCAAATGAATTATTAATTAATTTAAATTTATTAAATAAATTAAATCAAATTAAAATTAAAATAAATAATAATTTATTAAATTCAATTAAATTAATTGGTAAACCATCATTGAATTTAATCATTTTTAAAATTCAATTAATTAATAATAATAATTTATTAATTCCAAAATTAATTGTTAATAAATTTAATTCAAATTTAAGAAATTTAAATATTTCAAGATATTTTAATTCAATTGAAGAACTTTCTGAAATATAATATTCTCATTACATTTACGTTACATTATTCTTATTATTTGTGCTTTTAGTTGGTTTGTTATTTTATATAGTCATTTTCATTTTCATTTCATTTAATAAAGAGATACTTCCTAAAACAGTAATAAGTGTAGTTTTATCGCTCGAAATTCATAGTCCACGTGACCACAGAACTCGGCGCTAAATTCGGTAAGAACTCAAAATCTATTAATTGAAAGAATACTACGTAAGTTAGAATTAAGTAAATAACAAATAAAACTTTTTTTCAGTACATCAACAACAAAATAAAAAAGATATACAAGAAATAAAAATAATTGTATATATGCAATTAGTAAAGGAAGGGGAAAATACATAAAAAATAATTAAATAAAAGAAATAAAATACAAATCATTAAAATGAACCAAATTTATAAAACGAATGAAGATTATGCAAAAAAAAGAAATATTCTCTATAGTTTTCTAATTCTATATCTATAACATTGAAATTGAAAACAATATAATTGAAACAAATGCTGTAAAAGAACCAACAAAACCATTTTCAAGATTACCAACACCAGCATTACTAGATTCAGTTATTGATTGTGCACTTGAAGATGTTGAATCATATGTATAAGCAGATCCATTTGATGATGATGATGTTAATTTTGTAGTTAGTGTAGTTTGGGAAACATTCTTTGAATTTATATCACTTGATTTTATAATTGATGTAACTGTTGAACTACTACCAGATGATGTTTTAGATCCACTAGATGATTTTGTTTTTGTTGATGAAGATGAACCAGATTTGGATGAACTTGAACTTGAATTTGAAATGGAATCACCTGCAGCTAATGCTATAAATTCAGCTTGAGCTTGGGATTCTCTACCTAAAACTTCACCATCAGTAGCTTTAATTGAAGTCCAATCACCAGTTTGATCACCATAAGAATATTCTGAACCAGTTGAATAATCAGAAACAATTAATTGTTTAATATACATTGAAAATGGAACATCATTATAATCAGTTTCACCACCTGCCCAACTAATTGTACCTTCAGCATTACTTGGATCACCACCAGCCCAAACACCAAAAATAACTTTCATTGGAGTTTGTGGATAACCATCAGAAGTAGAATTTGATAAAGTTCTAACAGCAGTACCATCGATATACCAAGTTAAAGCAGATTCAGTCCAATCAATTGTATAATTATGATAATCTGCTCTTGGATCACTCATATCATGATAAGCACCTCTATCATAAGTTGTTGTATCACCTTTAGAAAAGAAATTGGATTGCAGTTCATAACCGTCACCACCAAACCATTCCAGATCAACTTCATCTAAATCATCAGATTGTAAATAAAATGAAGAAACAATACCAGTACCATTTGCAGTTTTTAAAAGAACTTCAATTCTACCAAACATAATATAAAATTTAGATTGTAAAGAAGGATTATCATATCTTTTATTCATTGTCAATTCAATACCATCATCTGAATAAGTAATTGAACCAGAATCTTGATAAATTTCAAAATAATCAGATTCAGCTTCATGAAAATCTAATGAAATTGAAGTAGCTAAAGCTGGATCAGCAGAACATGATGAAGAAGACAGTGGATTACAAGTTCCTGAAGATGTAGAAGTGGAAGTAGATGCTGTTGTATCAGCTGCTGCTGTTGTTGTAGTTGCTGAATAAGCTAATGTTGAAAGTAAACTTGTTAACAAAGAGATTCTTAAAAGCATTTTGTATTAAGTAGTATCTTATAATATATGAATGAAGTTAAATAAAAGGAACAAATATGAAAGTAAAAAAGTAATTTATACCTGAATAAACCAATCTTAAGTATTTAAGGAACGAATCTTAAAAAATAGGTGGAAATAGCAGGTTTTAAATAAACTGCTCCAAATCATTTTTTTCTTAAACAAAATCAAAAATAGATCTGAGCCGCAGCGCCGCGCGTGCCAAAACCAGCCTCCCTTTTGCACAGCCTCATCATTTATTTAGTTACTGTGCCTGGCTGCACGTGACCGCTGCTATTTTTAAATTCCTTGATTTACCACTGAAACAACTGGAATGTTCATAAAACAACTACATATCCTACTTGTATCACTTTGGTCATTGATTGATGTTATATCGTGAGTAATAGGTTGAAATTTTAACTTGAAATCAAATTACTGAAAAATAAATCAGAATAATTAAGTTGAAATAGTTATTGTGTATTACGTAAAATGGCTGGTTACCTGACTTAGTTCCATTTTTGATAATGAAATTGATGAATTCAGATCAAATATATCCTACTACAGTAATGTAATACTGCTACTAATTGCTTGTTTCATTGATCTAATGATTCTTATTTCTTGGAATAGAACTAAACTGCAAGTATATAGCTGGTTTACCGGTTCACCCATGAAATGGCAAGTCAATCGGTATTTGAAGTTATTCAAATACCAGAATTTAAGCAATTAATAAATTGAATTAGTAAATATACAGTAAATAATCTTATTTAGCAAAAAAAGTTACTCATCATCTGGTGGACCACATAATAATTTTAAACTCATCTTAATCTTCTTTTTTTTCTTTGATATATCGTTATCATTTTCAAATCCATCAACTTTTAATTCTGATCCTTGAATAAACACTTTAAATCCATTTCTTTCTAATCTTCTTTTTAAAATTAAATAAATATTTAATGAATCTTTAACTATCCAAATAACTTGTTCATCAACATTAAATCTAAAACTTGGATGTAAATATTTTAATCTTAATTGTTCAAATTCTTTATTTTTAATAAAATCATTAATTTGATAATCATCAATTGCTGTAACATATCTTTCATAAACTCCACTAATTGCTGTTGTTGACATTAAACCATTATTCCCAGCTTCTTCTAATTCATTAAATAATTCAACTGGAAAACTTTCCATTAATTTATCATATTTTTTATTTATATTTAAATGAACACAAATTGTAACACATAATACAATAAACATTAAAAATGCTAAAACTAAACAATTTTTAACTCCATTATCATCTCTAACTAATGAAAATAATCCAATTAAAAAGATTTCTAAACTATAAATACCAGCATATAATTGTCTTAATGCAATTGAATATAATTTACCATAACTTTCATTTGTTTGAATTGGATTATTGGTTATATTTAAATAAATTTTAAATGATAATAAATCTAATATAAAATTCATACAAACAAATATTAAAATCATTGGTGATATAACTGAATAAACTAATCCAATTGATGCATAAACTGAAAATGTTGGATAAGTTAAACCAAAATTAATTTTTTTAATTAAATTCTTTCTTCTTAAATAAATTTGTCTTGGTGTTTTATCAATAAATTTACTAATTATAACATTTTGAATAAATCTTGTAAATTGTAATAAATTCCCACCAAATAACGTTAAACCTCTTAAAATAAAAAATGAATAAAAAAAATTTGATGCCTTGGGGAAATCTAATGCAACCATCATTGGTATACTAACTGGATCATAAATTAAATTTTCAAATACAACAATTAATCCACTTGATAATGTTATAACAATAAATAAATGGAAAAACATAAAAACAAATACCCATTTTTGTAAACTTAATTCAACATTAACTCCATTTATAATAGTTGATTTCTTTTTAATTAACCATTCAAATAATGATAATGCAATTCCTGTTAATAAACCTAAAACAAATGTTGGTAATATACCAGCAATAAAACCTTTAATAAATGAAGGTAAACCAACTAACCAAGTTATAGTTGGAATTAAAACCATTAAATAAGGTAATTGAGAAATTGATCCAACTAATGCCACTGGTATAACCCAAATTAAAATTAAAATGATACTAATTAAAATAATTAATATTTCTCTAAATTTCATTGCAAAATTATCACTTTCTTGATGTTTATTTGGATCATTATATTTAATCATATTTGACCAAACAATATCTTTTGGATTTAATTCTGTTATAGTATAAGTTAATTCATTTGGAAGTTTACTTAATAACATTTGTTGAGCTGAATAAGCACCATAAGGTTTATTAAATTTAATAAAAGCTTTACGTAACATTATATCTTTGTTATTATCTTGATTTAAAATTTGTAATTTTAATGATTTAATTGATAATGATAATTGAATTAATTTATCAATATAAAATTGAAAAGCATCTGTTTTTTTAGAAATTAAAGGAATAGTTATATCATAATTATTAGTAATATTAATTGGTTTATTAACTTGTTTCTTTGAATTTCTAAACTTTTGAGTTTTAATAATTGAATTTAATTCATCATACATTAGTTCTTCTAATTTATTTTTATAATATTTATAAGATTGAACTAAATTATTTAATTCTTTATAATCATAAATTGGCCAAATTGAATCAACACCATTTGGTATAAATTTAAAAAATTTATTTAATTTTTCAATTGTATTTAATCTATCAGGTATATTACCTAAATATAAAATTGATAATTTATCTCTTGTATGCTTAACAGAACAATCTGAAATTAATTTTAATTGTCTTTCTTTAACACAAACATTTAATTCATGAACTAATATATAATGAAACCATAATATAACCAATATAGCTAATACAAAATGAACTAAATATCTATTATTTTTAGAAGGAGCAATATTTGAAGTTGAAATTGCATCTAAACTATTAACATCATCATTATTTTGAGTTATTTGAGTTGAAGAAGATTCCATAATATTATTATTATAATTATTACTACCAAAATAATTAATTGGAATTAAAATTGGAACATTAACAAAACATAAACCAACAAACATCATTAACATAGTATTTAAGAATCTTAAAAAGAAATATTGATCTAAACCAATTCTATAATACCAACCAATTGAATAATATTTCATTATTTTAAACCAATCAAAAAACCCAGGACCAATTGATTGAATTAATTTAATTGATGAATTAATTGAATTAGTTGTTATTAAATTTTTTAAATAATTTTTATAATTTGGTAATGAATTAGATAATGGTTCATAAAACCAATTGAATTTTAATCTTAAATAAGAAAATAATAATACTTGTAATAATAAATAAATTAAAGAAAATGACATTGAAGATAATAATGATTCCATTGTAATTTGAATTGAATTATAAGAAGTTTTAGTTTGAGTGACATTGAATAGTTCAATGATCTCTTGAGCTTTTATTTGGTCATTATTAGTATGCTGGAATGACATTTTTTGTTGTTTTTTTATTGATGAAAAGTATAGTAATAAATTTATCAAAATTACTTGTAAATTATCTTTCTTTGTTTTAAATGAGATGAGCCGAAATACACCGAGATAATTTTGTATGGGAAAACAGTGATATTGTAAGAATGGAGTTTAATGACAGTAATTGGTATAATTTGGTAATACAATGTTGATAATTGTATTTCATAATAGTTATCAATTGTTTAACTGAAGTTTTGGTGTAAATATGACCAATTTTAAGTGATTTCTGAAATTTGCCACCATAAAACATGAAAACATGGTGAAGAATCAGAACTTCTCGTAGTAAATCAGAGTTCATATATTGAGTAGAAAATAGTAGAGTATCATTGTATTATATCTTCTTCTATAGAGTAGTTCTGCTTGTTGTTGTCGTTCAAGTTGTTTAATTTGGTCTTTTTCTTACTAGTTTTTTTTTTTCTTTAAATTTTTTTTTTTTTTTTTTTCAAATTTACTGTGAAGAAAAGTTCAAAATTGAATTTACTAGTATTTACTAGTTAAATAACACAAAAATGCCAACAGAATTAGAAGAAGTAAGTACTATTAAATTTACTTGAATCAATAACATCATACTAACTTCATTCATATAGCTAGTTGAATTTTTACATGCTGAACAAGCTCAAATTAGAGAAATTGCATTAGAAAATTTAGTTCAATTTTCACCATTATCAGGAAATCAAAATTTATTTAAATATGATAATTATAGAGCAATAGAAGATTTAAAAATTATATGTTTAGATAAAACAGATAAAAAAGATAAATTAGTTAAAGATTCATTAACAATTTTAACAAATTTAAGTTCAAATGAAGATAATTTAAAATTTAGAGATTTAATTATTGATGATGATAAATTTTTAAATTTTTTAATTCAACAATTATTAATTTTAAATAATGTTAATAGTGATTTAATTTGTATTTTATTAACAAATTTAGCTAAATCTGATTTAATTTCAAATATTTTTAAATTTAATGATTTTAAAATTGATACAAAAAAATCAAATATTTTTAAATCAAATAAAGCAATTGATATATTAATGGATTTATTTGTTAAAGGTAATGATAAAAAATTAAATAAATTTGCTAATTTTGATTATTTATCTTATTTTTTTGCTGATTTATCAAGATTACCAGAAGGTCGTGAATATTTTATAACTGAACAAGATTATGATAATGTTGTACCATTAAAAAAATTATTAGTTTTCACTGAAAAATATGATAATAAAATTAGAAGAGAAGGTGTTGTTTCAACTATTAAAAATTCTTTATTTGATATTAAAAAACAAATGAATTTATTAACAAATGAAAAAATTAATTTATTACCTTATATAATTGGTCCAATTTGTTTTCCAAATAATAAAGGATTATCAGATGATGAAATATTTGAATTACCTGAAGAATTACAATTATTAGATGATGATAAACAAGTTGAACCTTTGAAAGAATTAGTTGTTATTCATTTAGAAAGTTTATTATTATTATGTGTTAGTAAAGATGGTAGAGAATTTTTAAGAGGTAAATCTGTTTATCCATTAATTAGAGAATTACATAAAAATTGTAATGATGATGAAAAGATTATGGATTTATGTGATAAATTAGTTCAAATGTTGATGAGAGATGAACCAGCTGAAGAAGAAGAGCAAGAACAAGAAGATTCAGAAGAATCCGATGATGATGATGATAAAATCATGGAAATTTTGTAGTTTTTCTGTATTTACATATTTACTAATTATTTATCTAAAACATTTTTACAGTTTTAATATAACTTTTTATAACTTTTTTTTATAATTTATTGAAAATCGTAATAATATATAGTAGAAAGAAAGAACAGACCAAAAAGAAAAAGATGAATTAGAATTTTAAAACTTGAGATAACAACATAATGATAAAATTTTTCTATATGTACAATCTAAATATTGAAATCAAATCTTTTGAAAATAATAATTCAAAATTTTATTATTTTATTATCAATATTGTTATTAATATGATTAATGCTGCAAAATCAAAAGAATAAATAAATAAGAATATAATGATAAAAAGTATTAAATTTATTCATCATCATCATCATCATCTGCATCATCACCACCACCTAATGTTAATTTGACATCTTTCCATAATTTACCTTTATTTCTATTTTCATACCATGAAGTAACACCAGCATCAAAATAAACTTGAAATAAAAAAGCACTTGCAAAAACTGAACCAACGTAAACAGAATTTCTCTTGAAAAAAATGTTGTTAATTGATGTAAAGATAGACATTCTTGTTATATATGATGATGAACTTGGTTTTGTTGTTTGTTGTTTGTGATGATTTGAAGCAAATAAAAGGAAATTGAAAAAAAACATTCATTAAATTTACTTGAACGTTCATTGGCTGAACGAGAATTTGCGTGGCGGCGGAGGCGCTGCAGAGGGAGGTGTGGCTGAGTCCGGTCACGTGTGTGATTTTGAAATTGATTACGTAAAATATTGTTACAAATTAAGTCCTTTTGAAGTTATATAACACTTATAATTGTTCAAAATATTTTATCTTACATCCCTTAAATCAAATCGATCATGATCAATTATACATGCATTAATCAAATTTTTATAGTTAATTAAATTACAGTAAATAAATAATCTGATATATAAATTTAAATAATACATTCATTTATTGCTCTTCATCAACATCTAACATCTCTTCATCATCATCATCACTACCTATAGCAGTAAAGAATCCTTGTGGAGCAAATTGCTGAAATTGTTCAAACTGTTCAAAAGTAGCCATATTATTAGCTATATTTGCCAATTCAGTAGGATTTAATCCATTCAAAAATTCAGCAGGTATTGTATATCTTCTTTGCCCAACACTTCCTAATAATTTAGTATATAAATTTCTATAAATTGTACTAATTAATTGTTGATTTAACCAAATTTGATTTAAATGTTCATATCTAATTGAATCTAATGTACCTGAATCTCCAATACCAATTAATCCACCTGCTGGTTCTCCGTGTTTATTTAAATAAGGTGATCCAAAACTATATGATTTTTCTTTATTTGCAACTCTAGGCATATTATGATTTGATGTTGATATAACTAAATCTTTTGGTATAATTTCAACATTTAATTTATTTTGAAAAGGTGAAAAATATAATGAATAATTAGAATCATTCATTGAACATGATTTAATATGATTAGCTAATATTTCAATATTATTTGGTAATCCAATTTCTCCACATAATAAACAAATAACTCTATTAGTTGAATTATCTTCAATTAATTCAATATCACTTAATTTAATTGGTAAATGATCTAAATGAATCTTACCTGGAAAATCAATAACTAATGAATTAATTTTATTTTGATATGTTTCTGATGCTGCCATTAATCCAATGAAAACTGAATATTCTAATGAATCTTTATCTTTAATCCATAATATTAATTCATCAATTGAACTTATTTCACTATTTTCAGATTCAATATTAAATAGTTGTTTTAATAATTTAAATTGATTCAAATAATTCTTATAAACACTTGATAATATTTGATATGTTTTTAAAACAATTGAATCATCATAATATTTTGGTTTAACTTCATCTAAAAATGTTGAAAATAAAGCAGCTGCTGATCTTTTTAATAATTGTTTTAAAGTATTAGACACTTCTTCATTAATTTCATTAATAGCTTCAACTTTAACTGATAAAATTGAATTGATATTTAAATTCTCTGGATTTAATTTATATCTTAGTAAAATTGAAAGAATTGTTGTTAATAACCATTTTGATCCAGTTATTCTTAATATAACTTCAAATGCTTCATTTCCTTGTAAATATAACATTACAGATTCAGATATAAATCCAGTATAATCCCAGGAATAAAATTCCTTCATTCCTTTAACAATGAAAACATCTTCCCTATACAAATTATCAACAAATGTATAAGAATAATTTAACAAAACTTTAAATTGAATTAATGATCTTAAAATATTTAAACTCATTTCAGGAATCTTATGTTCTTCTTGATTTTCAAGACCTCTTCCAGATATTTCAATCATTTCTAATGTATTACCAATAACATTTGAAATTGAATTACCAATTCCAATTTCAATTTCACCAAAACTTTCTGAAACTTTATCTAAAATTAAATTTTCTTCAATTAAATAATTCAATTGTTCAATTATTTTTTTATAACGAGCATCATTTTTCTGGGATAACAAATGAAATAATTCTTTATCAAAAACTAAACTTGATAAATCAAAACAATTTTCAAAACTTTGATTATCTAAAACATTTTGCCATTTTTCAGCTCTTAAATAACCATCAATATAAACTTCTTGATTAATTTTTAATATCTTAAAACTTGGAATAAATGAATTACAATAATTCTTACATAATGGGCAACAAAAATGTGAAACTTCAGATTTGGTTTCTTTTAGCATATCAGTAAAACATTTAAAATGCATTCCATGGGAACAACCACTTATAACATATTTTGATTTAGTATTTTTAACACCTAAACTTGGTTCTTGATTTGAAATTAGGGTATTCAATTCATGATCATTAAATTCTTCAATCATTAATTTTGGTGGATCAAGTTCAAGATAAGGTAAATTCCAAAAGATAGATGATTTTGTAATCATACATGGTAAACCAAAAACTTCATCATAATTTTCAGTATTCTTACATAAAATACAATTTCTTAATTCATCTTCATCATGTTCATGATTTAATTTGGTACTTTTATTTTCATTATCTTCATTATTATTATCTTTTGATTTAGGTGAATCATCATTATCATCAAAATATTTTTGATTCTTTGAAATAAATAAATTCTGTTGTTTGCTCATCTTTTTCATAATTTTAGCTTGTCTTTTCAAAGCTAATCTTCTTATTTTCTCTTTCTTAGTTTCAAACTTTTGACCATGTTTAGATTTTCTAAATTCATCAATATGAGCTTGACCAAAGCAATCAATTAAAGATTGTAAAACATCTTCATCTTTTAATAATAATGTCTCTAAAAGAAATGAAGCTTTTTTAACAATATGTTTAGAAACATCTTCTTTCTCAATCAAAGTTAATAATAAATTACCTATTGGAATATCAATGAAATTTTCTAGACCATGAGATTCATCATCGTTATATAGGGAATCATCAATTATAATAGCATGTAATAAATGTAATAAACTTGGTAAATAAACATCGTTCTCAACATCAATGGCAAAACTTAAACATTTATAAATAAATTTAGCAAATAATTTAGTTTTCATCATACTTCCAATTGGCTTGAATAAATTTAAATCATCTTTATTTTTTAATTCATGTAATTGAGGTAATAATACAATATCTTCAGGCTTCTTCTTTTTCAATCTAGATAATTCTGAATACAATGAAGTTTCAATATCATCAATTGATTTATATTTATTTAAAATACTAATTGGATCAATCTTAGAGAATTCTTCTTCCTTCAAGGTATAACGACCATATGTAACACCAGTTGGAGGTAAATATTTGGAAACTTCATTAAATGCATCTGTGAAAAATGGTTCAGATGAAAATTCTTTAGAAATGGCTGAATATTGCATTGGTTTAACACATAATAAATATAAAATCGAATTTTTAGTCTTTAGATAATCTAAATCTTCTCTTGAAGCTTCTGAATCAAATGGTACTCTATATGATAATATATTATAAAGAAATTCAATTAAACCTAATAAAATATTACCAATCTTATCATCGAATATACTGTTTGATAAATCAGTATCGTTTGAAGATGATTGAAATGATTCTAAAATTTCAAATCTATCTAAAATATTTTTAAAACATCTATTGCTATTATCAGTTGAAATAATTGATAATTGATTTAAATATAATTCACCATCATAATTGAAAAAGATTTTATTAAATTCAGATTGTGCTTCAACAGAATCTCCATTTCTGATCCAAAACTTTGAATTCACTTGAACTGATAAAACAAATGATTGTAATACATCATCACCTATACCTAATTCATCAATTGAAGAATTTGAATCTGTGTCATAATACAATTCTTTCGAATTTAAATCAACATCACTAATTCTTTGATCTAACATTTTAATGTTAAAAAATTTATAATTTGAACAAAGTTCAGCTAAATATGAATGTAATGGATGAATGAAAGATGTAAATCCAATTGAAACTTTATGCATAAATAAATTATCGTTCTCTTCATTAGTAGGTCTAAAATCAAATGAGATATAACTATTTATAATTTTAATTGTGTCTTCAACCAATCTATTAGGTTTATCAAATGTACTTGCCATCTTACCTAAATCTTTAGTTAAATCATAAACAACTCTTCCAAATAAGAAATAGATTTTGTAAATCAAAATTTCTCTTAAAACATGTTCACCAATCTTTCTTTGAAGTAAATTAGATTCTTGAAATAATTCCAATAACATTAATAACCAAACTGTATACTCATAATTAAATAATTGTTCTGACTTGGGCTGAATGAAACTAATTAATGTTTGAAAACTTGCTAAAACAGTTGTTTGAACATCATTTGTTCTTGTGTGCTTCCACGTGCTCAATTCAGTAATAGATTTAGGTAATTTGAAATCAGTTAATCCATTTGTTGATGGTTTTAAAACATTTAAACAACTGCTAAAAATATTGATCAATTCACCTTGATTTAATAAAGTAGTACCGATAAATGGATCATGATAAACCTGTAATCTAAAACTTTCTAAAAGTGATAATTTCCATTCTCTATCTAAATGAATATTTATATGTTCTAAAGAAGGTAAAATTTCAACAACTTGTAAAGCAAATTGTAATCTAGAATTGGTATTTGAAGTTAAAAGTGGAATTAAAAATGATTTAAGTTGCTTTCTTAAAAATTTCCAACATCTAAAATCTAAATAATATAACATTTGTAATCTTGTGCCTCTTGCAACTTTAACTGTAGGTGTTGATGATTGATCTTCTTCAAATAATTTTAAACCTTTATAATGTAATGATTCAAGTGAGACTAAATTACTTATTGAACCAAGTGAAGCCAATGGAATTTTATAATCTTCAGTTAATAAACCAAGAGTATTTTTCTTAGGATCATAAATTGTTAATTTATTATTATTGATTGGTAAATCACAATGGAAAGGTTCTAAACAAGATTCTGTTAGAGTATTTTTAACAAACTCAGCAATTTTAATATCTGGATGTAAAGTCATTGTTTTTAACCAACTTAAAATTTCTTCAACAATGGTATAGTTACACCAATCTTTTGATGAAACGATTGATCCTGTTAAACCTTCAACATTGGTTCGACGATTAGGTAATCTTAATTTCTTATATGATTCTATCAATTTTTCAAATGACTTGGAAGACGTTAATTTACATATACCTCTTCTATCTATATTCTTTGTCATTTCGTTAACTTTTAAACTATCAACTTCCAATGGTAATTTCAAAGCCTTTTTAACACAAGCTTTAGCAACTTCATAATCATGAAATTCATCATTCCAACAAACGAGGCTATATGATGATGATTCAGAGGTATACTGGGAAAAATTCTCAAAAGATGGATCATTATCTAAAGTATCTTTAATATAAGGAATTGTTTGATAGTTTAAAACTTGAATTTCAATGAAGAAATCTAATAGTGTATCAATAATGGATTTTAAATTGTTTCTTAATTCTAAAGGTAAATCTAAAACATCAAAATCTTCTTGTTTATTATTAGCTAGACAATTTAATTTAACTTTCCAAGATGAATCATCACCACAATCACATATACCGCCACCACTAGATATATGAGCAGAAACATTATGGTCTTTATGTTGATTTAAATCAAAACAATCAGCACATAAACAACAAGTTGGATCCACACCACAATCAAAACAATTATAAACATATTGATTTTCTTTAATTTGTTTAGCACATATTCTACCTTTATGAGATTTATTAGAGGAGGGTAATTGTTTTTTATAGAATTGGCCTTCTAAATGTAGACCTTTATAGGTTGTTAGAATGGTTTCTGCACGAGATATGGGAAATTCATAAGTGGAAACATCTATATTTGGGAATAATAAATCATAATATTTACCATTGTCTGATAAAGTGAAATAGAGTAATCTTTGAATTGTAGTTCTGAGGTCTTTATTTGGACTATCTGAATACTCATTCGAAAGAGCTCTCAAATCCGACAGAAGTTGCATTGATGAGAATGACAGTTAACTGATAATTGGACTGTTCTTGCTCTTGAATAGTGTTCTTCTTCTTCTTGATTAATCATCATTTCTCTAACTTGTTTGACGAATTTCTTTAAAAGGGCAAAAATGCCGTGCCACATTTGTGGCTGGAAAAGGTAAATACTGCGCCGCATTTTCTTCACCAAAAAAGTTCAAATTCTTAAGGAAAAGAGGCAAACAGATGGCAAACAGAAGACTGAAAAAAACAGGTCTTGATTTCTCCAATGGCATCCTCTAGAGACTCTGTACAAGGACGTCTAAGAGAGTATTTGCTGAATCTACCACAAGTCAATAATTTCAAGTACAATGAATCCGTTACCACTTCAATTAGATCATTTGTTTCTCAATTATTAGGTTTATCATTAGATGATTTAAAGAGAGATTTCAATAATCATAATCATTTTGGAAGAGCATGTGGTTGGAATTTTCAAAGAGGAGAAACTTGTTATAGATGTTTAACATGTGGTTATGATGAAACATGTGCATTGTGTCCTTTTTGTTTTCAACCTGATCAACATATAGGCCATCAAGTTCATAAATCAATTATCACCAAAATTCCTTCTGGTTATTGTGACTGTGGTGATTTGGAAGCATATAAAGATTCACATTGTTTTAATTTTACAAATGATTTAAATACTAATTTCTCAGATGAACAATTAACTATATTAGAAGATGTTATTTCAATTGTTCTCGATTATATAATCGATGTCATGTATCATAATACTCCTGTTTTAGCTGCTCCAAGAACAGTTGATGATGTTATGAGATTCACTAATGCATCAACTTTAAATTCAACTTTTTATCATGGTGAAGATATTAATTCTACAAAATATGGTTTAATTTTATATAATGATCAATTACATCAATATAAGGATTCTTTAACTAGAATTCATTTAGCAACAGGTAAAATAATTCCTCAAGTTGAAATGATTTTACATACATGTAATACATATGGTAAAGCAATTGTTTTAATTTCTGAAGATTTAAATAAATTATTAATTAGACAACAATTATTATGTTCAACAGGTTTATCTGCATGTATTAGATCATGTAGAGATATATTTAGAGAATACATGGCTGATGATTTAATTAAATGGTTTAATGATTTTGTTTATTCCAATTTTGTGGTTAATAATAATAAGATAATGAATATTATAGCTAAAGTGATGTTAAAAAAACATATTGATGGTACACTTCATGATCCAGTTCCTGTTTTTAAAGATTATATCCCACTGGCTCCAAATTCTTTAAGATATTTACCTTTTCAAGATGAATTTCCAAATTGTGATGATAAATGGGATATTCCAGATGAAATTAAAAAAGAATGTGATTATGAAGATTTAACAATAACTAAACCTTATCTAGGATCATATAATTTTGTTGGTTCAAGATTTCAATTTCTGATTTATCATGATATTAAGTTTCCAAAAGTTATAAGAAGTATTTTACATGATTTATATTTTAAAGTATTAATTTCAAATTCTATTTATAAGGACTTAGTTGGTTGTCAAATTATAGATATTTATGAAGATTTATATTCCTTATTTTTATCAGTTGATAGAGAACCTGAACATTCAGTTGTTTCAGTCATTACTGTTCAAGTTTTTACACAACCTATCACTGCTTTACTATTAATTAAACATGGTGATATTTATAAGATTTTAAGATTAATTTATAATCATTTGAAATTTGGTGAGGTTACTTCAATTCATAAAAAAACTGATGATCAAACATCGATTTTAATTAGTTCTTTAAAGAATAGAAAATGGGGACAATTATTTTTAGATTTAAATTATTGTGTTACTAGAACTCCTGAAAAATTAAAATTATTTGAAAATGTAGGATATTTCAAAATGGTTATTAAAATATTACAATTATTTCAAGGTAAACCAACTTTAGCAAGAGAATCATCTCAACATGTTGAATATGAATCTACTGATTATGGATTATATTTTAATTCAATGTCTATCTTATCTCATTTTACAGAAAATTTAGCAAAATCATTAAATAAAATTCCACCTGAACAATTAAATGAAAATATTTCTAATAATTTATTTAAATCGATTGTTGATGCATTGGTTTATAAATCATTTGTGAATCCACCATTTGAGTTTGAACAAGAACAAAATAATAATAAAATTATTGATGATGATCATGAATCTTCAGTTATTTTTAAAGATTTTTTAGTTAATGGGATTAGAAGAAGATTAGTTAGTTTTGATGTATTATCTGATCGTGTTTGTTTTTTACATCCATTACATATAATGTTATCATATTTAATTGAATTTGATCCAAATATAAATTCACCTGAAAAAATAAAATCAATTTTAGATATGATTAATTCATCTGCTCATTTAATTGATGTTAATTTAAAAGAAATTGGACCTGTTGTTGCAGGTGATGGTGTTAAAGCAGTTTTTGATTTCCCAATTAGAACAATGGTTTTATTATCACAAATTAAAGTTGGATTATGGGTTAGAAATGGTATGTCTATTAGAAATCAAATGAATATTTATAGAAATTCAGGTATTAGAGAATATGGTTTTATGAGAGATTTATTTTTAATTCAAATATATTGTGGATTTGAAGATGCTGATATTGTTATGCCAACTATAATTAATAGATGGAATATGACTGATTGGTGTAATGGAAAAGCATTTTTATCAGGTTTACCAAGTAGTCATTTACAAGAAGTTGTTGAAGAATTTATTTTATTTTTAATTAATATATTAAATGAAGATTTACATTTATATAAGAAATCATTATTTGATATTTCAGATTTAAAAATTAAAAGAGAAATTATTCAAGCATTATGTTTTAAACCAATTAGTTATTCAAAAATGATTTCAATGATTCCTGATACACTTTCTAATGAAAGAAGATTTTTTATAATATTTAAGCAAGTTGCTGAAGAAATGGAAAATCAAACTCATGCTTTAAAAGAAATGAAAATTTATAAATTAAAAGAAGAATTTTTTAAAGATGTTGATCCATATTATATTCATTATACTTCAAATAAAAGAGAAGATTGTATTAAAATGTTAAAAGAAAGAATACATGAATTAACTAAAATTCCAATTGATGAAGTTTTAATAAAACCTAAAATAATTAATTGGGATAAATCACCATTTAAATCATTAGTTCAAATTACATGTTCTGCTGGATTTATGTCTGTTTTAGAAAGTACATTATCATATGTTTTACAAGCTTTGGATAAGAATTTTACATCATTAGATGGATTAATTGAATTAATTTTAAATTTAATTCATATTTCAATTAATTTACCAAATTCAAGTGAATTTATTTTAAATTATTTAAAGAATTCAACTATACCAAATAAATTATATAAATTATTATTAAAAGATGAACAATGTCATGATTTTTTACCTAAATTAAAAAGTATTTTAAGATCAATTAATAATGAAATTGTTATGAAATCATTAATTCCAAGTTTTAATGAAAAATTAATTATATTAAATGATGATAAATCATTACATGAATTAAATCATTATAATCATGAATTAGATAAGAAGAAAAAATTAGCATTAAAAAAACAAAAGAAAATATTAGCAAAATTTAAAAAACAACAACAAAAATTTGCAGAAAATTATATGATTAATCATGATTCAATTGAAAATAAAGATTTTATGGATATTGATGAAGATATTGATTTAAATGAAGAATTAATTGATGAAAATTCATGGCAATTTCCACATGAACATTGTATATTATGTCAAATGCCAGCAAGAACAGAAGATGAACCATTTGGAGTTTTAAGTTATATTGCAGAAAGTAATGAATTTAGAAATGTTCCAATTAATGATGATTATTGGTTATATAAAGCATTTAGTGGGAATTGTAATTTAGATGAAGAAGAAAAAATTAATGGTGATAAACTTGGAAATTTTTTTAAAAAAATTGAAGATGATCAAGTTATTGGACCAGGTTTCCCAAGTAATTCAATTTCATGTAATGAAGATCATTCAGTTTTATCAAGTTGTGGACATGGTATGCATTATAGTTGTTTTTTAAGTTTAATTCATAGTTCAAAACAAAGACAATTAACACAAATTACAAGAACAATTCCAGAAGATTTTAAAAGACATGAATTTTTATGTCCACTATGTAAAGCAGTTAATAATGTATTTGTACCAATTTATTATTTACAAAATAATGATTTATTTAAAGATAAGATTAAACCAATTAATTCTAAAATTATGAGTTTTAATGAAGTTTTAAAAAATGAAAAAGTTAATGATAAACATTTAAAATTAGTTAAAGAAGAATTAACAATTACAGTTCAAAAGAAAGTTAAACCACAATATTGGTTTATTGATTCAAATGGAGAACTTGAAGATTTTAAAACACCATTTGAAGCATTAAATAGATCATTAACAGTTTTATCATGGTTATCATTACCATTTGAAGGAGTTAGTGCAATTATAAGTAAAACAATTGAATCAGTTGAAATATCATTACGTGGATGTAAATATGAATCAAATGAAAAAGTTCCATTAATTATATCATTATTAAATAATCAAACTATAACAGCATTAAGAATTTGGTGTCAATTTAGAGAATTAATTAGATGTACAGAAGCTACATCATCTACATCAATTAAATATAATAAAGGATTTTTAACATATCCAGAAAGATTATTAGGATTATTAAAGAATATATTTGATGAAGATGAATTAATATTTGATGGAGAAGATTATTTTAAATTATTAGTTGGATCAGAAGAAATTAAATCAATTGGATTTAATTTTCATTTATTATTATTTACATGTTTTTTAAAACATTTTAAACAAAGTTTATTTAAAATATTAAGTTTTATTGAAATTAAAAAAGAATCATTAAATGAAGAACTATTTATGGAATTAGGTAATAATAATGAATGTAATGATGAAGAAATTTTAAATAAATTAGGTGAAATTTATAATGTTTTCACAAATCAAAATGATGGATTTAAATATAATAAAATAATTTATTCAATGTTGATTAGATTAATTACACCATTTTTAAGACAAAGTTTAATTTATTGTTTTATTAGATTTGCAAATATGTATAATGTTGAATATCCTAAGGATACTAAATTTGAATGTGATAAAATTTGTGAAATTTTAAAATTAAATAAAATTAATGAAATTTTAAAAGATTTAATTTTAATTAAAGAATTTGAAAATATTTCAATTAAACATAAGAATCAATTAATTAAATCTAAAATGAATTATCCAAATATAATTAAATTAATTAATTTACCAAAACAATTAAGTTTATTTTATACAAGATTTAATAATAATGAAATTGAAATTTTAGATGAAAAAACACAAGATCCAGCAATTTGTTTATTTTGTTCAGAAATTTTAAAATTACAAGATAATAAATATGGAGATAAATTAGGATCATGTACAATGCATGTTAAATTTAAATGTATTAATGGTAATGGATTTGGTATATTTTTAATACCAAGAAATAATTGTATTTTATTAATTAATAAAAATAAAGGATCATTTTTTGAAAGTCCATATTTAGATGAATATGGAGAAAATGATGAAGATTGTAAAAAAGGTCATGATTTACATTTATCAAATTTTAAATATAATGAAATTATTAAAAAAATTTGGTTAAATCATAATATTGGTAATTCAATTGCTAGAAAATTAGAAACTCAAATGGATATTGGTGGTTGGGAAACATTATGATAGTTATTTATTATTTGCTTAAGTATTTGCTTTTATTTACTAATTAAATTTACTTTTTGATTATACTAGTATTAGTAGTTTATCTAATATTGTTATACTGTAGACATGATCGATAAAGAAGAGGAGTAATTTAATAGTACTGTATTGAATTAATTGCAGGAAGATGACATTTTGGAGCAGGAACACAGTGAGAAGATAACATAAGTGGTCGTCTGACCATATAACAAGTTTAGTAGAGATTGATCAAGATAATGAAACATTGTTGTAAATACAGTAAAATACTGTATAAAATTATAAGACTTTAAAAGTTGATTTCTTAAGATATCTCTCTATCAATAAATTAGGTTATCTTAAAATGAAATAACTTGAATTTGATTGGCTTAGCTGAACCGCAGCTGAAAGTGAGTTATTGAAGTATTGAACTTAATTATAACTGTTTAACAGTTAACTGTTAACTGTTCGATAAATAACAGTATAATCATGATGTTGATATACTTGTAGTAGTTGTAGTTGTTGATCATTTTGTGTTGAAACCGTGAAAAAACCGTCCAAAACAGGTGAAAACACTGAAAAAGGCGGATTAAAAGGATCAAAAGACACTGCTGGAATTGCCGGATTGGGACAGCTGATTTAAGTGATTTCGTGTGTTTATCTGGAACATTCTATGATAACGCTTATAACTACTGTTTCAACTTTCAATTACAGTATATATCTTTACCTTCTACTAGCTACTAACTACTACTATTATCCATACTCTACTATACTATCCCAATACACTGTATTTCCCTCTCTCTCCCCCCTGTAATCCTCCCTCTCTCAATTTCGAGCCTCGCCCGCCCAAAACGCGGCCGTCGTGTTTCCCTTTCGGGTCTAGATCTTTTTCTTGGCCGCGCCGCACCGTGTAACGCGCTTTTCACGTTTCTTTTTCTTTGTTTATCTCTTTTTCAAATTTGAGTATAAAAACAACCAATTTCCCTGTTTTTTTTATTTGGTACGTTTTATTATCACTTGTTCTTCTTCTTAAATTCATACCAACTTTAGTCTTTCGCTCATATACTATCCCTTTATTTTCAAAAATGCAATTCAAATCTGTTATCTTATTCTCTGCTTCAGCTTTAGCTGCTTCTGTTATTGAAACTACAACTGCTGTTTCAACTGATGTTGAAACTATTTACTCTTGTGGTGAAGAAGTTACTTCTTGTCCTTATGCTTCATCTTCTGAAGCTGCTTCTGCTAACACTACCATCTCAACTTATGAAGGTGCTGCTGCTGGTTTTGGTTCTTATTACGCTGCTGGTGCTGCTGCTTTAGCTGCTGGTGCTTTCTTATTATAAGTATAGAGATTACTATTTATTTATAAATCTTTACTCTTTTAATTTCAATTGTGCTATACATCAGTTATATTTAATTTAATTTATTATATTATATTATATTATATTATATTAGCTTAATAATTTCAGTATTGGATATGTGTTTTTATTATTTTATTATTATTTTATTATTACTTTTTGTTTTTTATATATTCATTAATTAATTAATGTTATATAATCATATCAAGTTTTATATTAAATTGAATTGTTTTTATTAAAATAACTAGTAAATTTATTGTAAATTCTTCTTATCTTTTGATATGAAAATTTTGTAAGGCGATTTTAAACGCGTAATTTTCTAAGCTGTAATGAAATGAAATGACTCTAAGCTTTAAGCTGAAACTACTCCTCCTACTACAATTAACGATCGATTGATATCATATAAATGATATAATGATATAATGATATAGTCATATCATCATATCATAATACTGTTGATTAATCACATAATAATAATAGTAAATTAAAACACAAAATGATAAAATATACAAAGTAAAGTAAATAATTTGTAAAAAACTAGTAAAGCAATAATAAGAATATTAAAAATATTGAAATCAATAAATCAATTAATCAATTAAACATTATAACGTTGTTGATAATTATAATTAGCTGGATATCCATGTACTTTTTCAACAGCTGGTGGTGGAGGAGGAACAACACCACCTCTTGAATAACCACCTCTATTATTATGACAACAACATGTAAAACAAGAACATAAAGCTTCACAACATCTAACACCACAACATAAAATTTGAATAATTAAACTAATTAACCATAAAACAATTAAACATCCAATAACAATACAAACAATTGCAACTATTTTACACCATTTTTTATCCATACATTTATTCCAACCTGATTTAACTGATGATTCAACACCTGATGTGTCTCTTTTATTAAATTCTGAAAATTCTTCATAGTTGTTATTATCATTAATTAATAAATTTGAAATTATATTTGATGGACATAATGAATCTTTTGCTGATTCTTTAAATGATTCTAAATTAATATTTTCTAATATGAATAATGGAATATACATGATATGATGATATGAATTCTATTAAATTGTAATAGTTGTAGTAGATTTAATAATTAACTATTAAATTGTAGTTTTTTATAATTTAAGAGAAAAAACAGTTGTATTTAAATCATTTGAATTCCAATTTGAGAATTAAATTTTAATAAACACAGCCGACTTATGAAACTGGGCTCAGTGTAAGGAGTATCCCTGATTGGGATTATATATTGCAAATACAACTACTTTCACGTGATATAACACCCCGTTTTAGCTATATATTTACTCCTTTAATACAAATCAGCTCGGTTCTGAACACCATATCTAATTATAAACTGGTTTCTAACTCGGATGATCTGGTGGACTTATTCGGACACCATGTCATTTTAATAAAATTGGCTGAGTTGATGTTAATAAACATGAATAAACCGTAGTTATATGATTGAACTATAGTATTACTATATAGGTAACTTGTAAATATAATCACACAGTGATATAATGATTGATTTTAAAATATATAGAAAACACAGTTTGAATGCACATAATAAAGAAATGAAAATATAATAACCAAATAACCAATTAAATGTCTTGTTAATTAATTAAATTGCAGTACGTTGTTGATAATTATAATGATTTGGATATTGTTGATACACTTGAGCAGGAGGAGGAGGAACAGGAGCACCTTTTTGATATTGTTTATTCTTATTACCACAACAACAATTACAACATTTACAACATAATAATTCAGCACATTTAACACCACAAAAACAAACTTGTGCAATCATTGATAATAACCATAATCCAATTAAAACTGCTAAAACTATTGCTATAATTAAAAATACTTTACATACATTATTATCCATACATTTAGTATAACCTGATTTAATTTCTGTTTCTGTTGAATTTAAATCTCTTTTATTAAATTCAAATTCTGTAAATTCTTCATAATTATCAGTGGAATAGAGGGGATATAGTTTTGATGCTATGTTTGTTGGACATAATGAATCTTTTGCTGATTGTTTAAATAATTCTAAATTGAAATTTTCTGTGATTATTGTTGGAATATACATAATTGAAGTTTGATATGATGATATAACAATACTAGTTGTAAGTTAAATATTGGAAATTAAAGACTATTTATATATTAACAAAACATGCCCAGTTTATTATGGGGACTGAACTTGAACTGAATTGAACTTGCCCATTATAGGATGAGTAGGACTCCTTTCAAACTTTCAATTTATGATCATGATATTATTATTGTTATGATGTTGTATTTCCATTGGATAATCAGTAATTTAAGTGATATATTGGGTTGTGTGTAATAGTAATACTGTACTCAGTGTACTGTACTGGTAAAGAGCAATTTCAATTTTTATTTTTCTCACTTATAAATTTCTGTTAATTTGATACGTGTTCTTCTTCTTCTTCTTTCTTCTTTAACTGAATTCAGCACTCCAGTTCAACAACAAATAGATGGTATTGTTGGTACTCATTTCATCTAGTTATATTTGAAACACAAATATCTTAACATCATGTTCCTTCTTTCAAGAACCATAAGCAGCAACTGAAGCCAAAGGAGACTTATCGTCCATTGTTCTCATTGAACTAGCTACAATGTTATAACCTAATATAAGAGTTCCTTGAAAGATACTTGAATAAGAAGAACCTAATGAACTTTCAGGAAACTTGACAACCTTATCAAAATACACATGACTAATATTATCAAGCCAAGGTTTAACAAATGGTCCCATTCTAACTTTATCATGGTATCAATTGAAATTGGTCTGATCTTAACTTATATTTTCTATTGATTACAGAAAGATAATTCATTTTTTCTTTGATTTCATTGTATTCACTTCTAACTAAGAGAAAGAAAGGTAAACTAAAGGAAAAAAAGTGAAAGGTATCAAAATATAAAGAACAATAAAATAAAGAGATATAAAAGAACAGATAAGAAAAATTCAAAATAAAAATCAAAAAATAAAAGTAAAAAGACTAAACTCTATTTCTTGTTTTTTTAACATATTTACTACAAATTAAAGCAAAAAGGTAAGTAATATACAAATGAACAATTCTTCCAGCAAAAAAATCTTTACAATCTTTACCAGAATGCATAATTGGAGATAGCATTTGTCTCCACCAGACAGCCATATCTTTTGATTTCATGAAACTGAAGAGTTTAGGTTGTTTAGAAATCATATAACTTTGTATAACTTGAGAATAGAAACCGATTACTACCAAGACAAAAGGAATTTTGGATTCTTTTGTTAATTTAGCACCATTTTGAAAAATTGGTAATCATTTCATTTTCATTTTAACTTTATCATTATTATCTTTTATATCAAATCTATACCATCAGCCTGGTAATTAGATATATGATCCACAAGTTTATATTTTAAATCCACCAATTATTCATTATATGATTGATTTAATAAGGTCTTACTGCCTTATAATCAAAATTATCTAATTTAACCAAATTTATGTTTTTTTTATTATTATTTTATTACTTTATTTTTATATTCAGCTTCACATAATAAATTGCAACAATTACAACAATTACCATACACAATATCATAATATTTGGAAATAATTTTGAAGAAACATAAACATTTATATGAATCACTATTACTAAATAAGAAACAGCAAACACACATTCTGTCTAATTCTACCTGAACCCTGAATCATTGATTTTTCTTTTAATTTTCTTTTCATTAATTACAAGATTTATTCAATTAAAGACGTTAAAATTTATTAATATCACACCCATGAAAATTAGCTGGATCTTTCTCATATAATTCCTTTAAATGATTATAAGTTGTATAAGCTGCCGGGTCTTTGAAGTAAAAATTATTATGAATTCATCATCTGAATTTAATGGACAATTAAGAAAGCATTGATATCAAACAGCAGAATGAGTAGTAAATTCATAAGGAATGATTTTTTCACTTGGATTATTGGATTGTGAAAGACAAGATGTAACTATTTCAATATTCTCAAGCAATACATTCATAATATAAATATTTTGGAAGAATTGTAAAAGTCATTTTTTAATAACTCATCATAATGTTTCTCTTCCAGTTATATGCTAAAATCATTAATAATATGCTTTTGGAAATTCTTGTTAACAGCTAAAGTTAGCTGTTCATCAATTGATTTATATCCATAAGAATCTGAATTAAAATAGTTGCTTCTTAATAACTTCTCTTTAATTGATTTACAAACTAAAACATAATTGAAAATGCACTCAGTTATTATAAGAAACTGGAAATCCTAATTCATAGTTGACTGATGATAACTTTGAAACAATTTTAAATGGACCAATAAATTTAGTTCTTAAACTACGTGAAACTGACTTATTATGAACATCCCCAATAGCTGTAATAAACTTCTGTTCAACATACACTTCATCACCAACATTGAATTTTTATTAGGATATTTACATAGATATATGCACCATATATATCATTTACTGTATATTTTTATATAGACTCAATGTATTTATTATTATTTATTAATTTTTTTAGTAGTAGTAGTAGTAGTTGTAATATAGTAATAGTAGTAGTTGTTGTAATAGTAGTAGTAAAATAAAGTCGGTTCGGATAAACTGTTCGCAGTGTTCGGATAAATTGAATAAAAAGAAACGAAAAAGATCAAAAAATTTATTAACAATTCTATACAATTAAATAAAATATAGAGTTACTACTATATTACTAGTTAATAGCTACTTAATGTTACAATACTATCAACAACTACATTAATTAGTAAGCACATGGATTACTGCTTGATGATGGAATTCTGAAGAAATGTCGGTTCACAGAAAAACACTGTCTCTGCCGACTGACTTGCACACATTTATAATCAACACATTTACATAAACTGGATTTTACTCTTTATTTCCACGGATGCCAAGTTTACCAAAAACTATATAAACCTGTCAATATTTCCAACAATTTAAGTAACACAATTTTACTATACTACTACTTTTTATTCCATTAATCAATTAATTAATTACTCATAATGTCTTCAAATAGAACTGTCTTAGTCTCAGGTGCAACTGGTTTCATTGCTTTACACATCGTTGATCAATTATTATCAAAAGGTTATAATGTTATTGGTACTGCTAGATCTCAATCTAAATATCAACCATTCTTAGATGCTTTTAATAAGAAATATCCAAATGCTCAATTAACTTATGAAATTGTTCCTGATATTGTTGCTGATGGTGCTTTTGATCAAGTTTTACAAAATCATCCTGAAATTACTGCTGTTTTACATACTGCTTCTCCGTTTTCTTTTGGTTTAAATAAAGAACCTGAAGATGCTTATTTAAAACCCGCTGTTAATGGTACTGTTAATATGTTAAAAGGTATTAAATCATTTGCTCCTCAAGTTACTAATGTTGTTGTTACTTCTTCATTTGCTGCAATTATGCAACCTTTCCCTGAAATTTTATCAATTGTTCATAAATCTGATACTTGGAATCCAGTTGAATGGTCAAAAGCAAGAGAAAATGAAATTGAAGCTTATTGTTCTTCAAAAACTGAAGCTGAAAAAGCTGCTAGATCATTTATAAAAGAAAATCAAGTTAATTTTAAATTAGCAACTGTTAATCCTCCTTATGTTTTAGGTCCTCAATTATTTGATTTTTCTGTTACTCCAGTTTTAAATACTTCAAATGCTTTCTTACAAGGTGCTACTCAAGTTGATAAAACTTTAACTACTCCTTTAACTAATGATACTGGTTTAGGTGTTGATGTTAGAGATGTTGCTAAATTTCATATTTTACCTTTAGAAAATGAAATTTTATCTGAACAAAGACAATTTATTGTTTCTGGTCCTTTAATTACTCAAAGTATCGTTGATCAATTAAATAATGATTTCCCTGAATTAAATGGTAAAATTGCTAAAGGTGATCCAACTTCAACTAAAAATTTAATTGAATCTTATACTCCAAAATATGATATTAGTGATGTTGTTAAAAAAGCTAATGATTATCAATTTATTCCAATTGAAAAAAGTATTAATGATGTTTTCACTCAATATTTTAAATTTTATCCAACTAAATAATTTACTAATTTTTTTTTCTATCTTTATAAATAATTTGTCTTTTATAAATATTACTACTAATTTTTTCTATCTTTTTATCTATCTTTATAAATAGTTCATTGTTTTTGTTTTTAAATCTTTAATATATTGTTACAATTAATAATTTTAAATAAATGTAATCATTAGAAATATAAATATATCAATACTACAATTAACCATAATTAAATACAAAATTAACTAATTATTAAATTAAATTAATCAAAAACAATCTTTTTAGCTTTTTTAGTCATATCAACATCTTTAAAAAATGCTCCATATGCTCCATGTTCTTTCTTTTTAGTATATGAACCAAATTTTAATAATTCATCAGGAACAGGTTGATTACCAGCTCTTAAAACATTCATTAATGCACCAGCTAAATGTTTTTCATGATCTGTAAATAATGTATGTGCAACACCTGTTAATCCAGCTCTACCAGTTCTACCAATTCTATGAACATAATCTTCAATTGTTAATGGGAAAGTTAAATTAATAACTGTTTTAACATTTGGAATATCTAATCCTCTTGCTGCAACATCTGTAGCTAACATTAAATTACATTCTCCTTTTTTAAATGAATCTAAAGCTCTATGTCTTTGTTCTTGACTTAAATCTCCATGTAATGCTGCAACTTCATATCCTTTATATTTTAATGTTTTTTCAACTCTTGATGCTTCTTTTTTATATAATGCAAAAATTAAAACTTTATCATTTTTATTTTTATGATATTTATGTAATAATTGTAATAATTTATGTTCTTTATCTCTTGGATCAATAACTTCAACAATTTGTTCAATTCTTTTATTTGCTGTTAATTCATCTCTATTACCAATTGTAACTTTAATTGGTGATTTCATAAAACTACTTGCAAATTCTCTAACTTCTTTTGGCCATGTTGCAGTAAACATTAATGTTTGTCTTTCTGATTTAGTTGAACCAATAATTGTTTTAATATCTTCTTCAAAACCTTTCTCTAACATTCTATCAGCTTCATCTAAAATAACATAATCAATTTTATCTAATTTAATTGAACCTTCATTTAATAAATCAATTAATCTACCTGGGGTAGCAACAACACATTGTGAAACTTTTATATTTCTTCTTTGTTCTTCTTTTGGAACACCACCATAAACACAAGTACATTTTAAATCACAAACATCAGTTAATTCTTTTAAATTATCATAAATTTGTGTTGCTAATTCTCTAGTTGGTGAAACTACAAGAACTCTTAAATCTTTTGAATTTAATTTTAAAATATGATCAATTGCTGGAACACCAAATGCAAATGTTTTACCTGATCCAGTTTCTGCAACTCCAATTACATCTGATCCATTTAATAAATATGGCCATGAAACTGATTGAATTGGTGTTGGTTTTGAAAATTTAGATATTTCTTTCATGATTCTTGAATCTATTTGTTTACCTAATGAATTAAATGTTAAGACTGGTTTAATTGATAAATTGTTATTTGGATCTTCAATTTTAATTTCATTTGTTTTTAAAAATTCATCAATTTCAGATTGTGTTGTTGAACTTTCATCTTTAAATGATTTAACAACAGGAACTTCTTCTTTTTTATCATGATGATGATGTTTCTTATGTTCTTTATCTTTTTTATGTTTATGTTTATGTTCTTTTTTATCTAATTTTTCTTTCTTCTTATCCTTTGACTTCTTTTCTTTCTTGGATTTCTTTTTAATTTGAACTTCTTCTTCTGATGATAAGTCTTCTTGCTTTCTCTTTTTTTCTTTGATATCTTCTTTTGACATTTTTGATTGATTAATTTGTGTGATAGAAATAATTGAATTATCACTGAATAAATTAAAAATAAAAAAAAAAAAAAAAAAAAAAAATCTTTCAAGGCTGTGCTGTTTTCAAAAAAAATCAAAATCAAAACAATCACCTATTCCTATTTAATTATTCAATTGATACAACTAAATCATAACTGATATTCCAAATGAATTAAATAAAGACTGTTCAAAATTTGAAGTTCATTAACATAATGAAGACAAGGTCTAAAAATGGTTTACTCTGCCCTTTCTGCCCTAATAATCTGCCCCTTTAAACTCTTATATCGGTTGACACTTTTTCTTCAATCCTGTCAAATATATCAAATACAAAATAACCAATGATCAGTCATTTAGGTATTAATGCTATTAAATCAAATTTATCATCTTTAGTTTCATCAAATTGGATTTCAAATTTTGAATTTACATCTTTTATTAAATCAAATTCAAAATCTTTAATTAGTTTAATTTTTGGTTCAATTTTAACAAAATTAATATACCAATTATATTCAAAGAATTATACAATAATTGAAACAGATGATGATTATAGATATTCAGCTATATATCGTTATTGGTTTTTTAATCGTTCATTTAGAATTCATCAAGTTGATCTAAATAGTAATGCAACTATTGATCAATATTATAACTTAGATAATGATCCAAAGGTAGAAAAAGTAGTGTTTGAAAATGATGGATTAAAAATAACACAAACAGCAATTAATCCAGATATTGATGATGCATATGGTGCTAAATTTGGTTATATACTTATACATGATAATGAAGAACATTTAAAAGAATATTATAATTCAAATGGTGAAATTTTTAGAACTATTAGAGATTATAAAGAAGGAACTATTGGTGATACTTGGATTGATGAATTTGGTGAATTATTTTTAGAAAAAGATAAAGATGGGAATGTTTTATGTGAACTATATATGGATTATGCTACTGATTTATACAAATTTATTTTAACAGTTATTGAATCATCTGATGATGAAGAATTTGAAATCAAACATGAAAGCAGCATGATTTGTGATGGTGATGAAGGGTTTTCGAGCTTGTTAACCTATTTTTATTATAAACTAGGTGGGCAGAATATATTATTTGGAAGAACTATAGTTAATAATAATCGTGAAGCTGAACTGATGGAATACTTTCAGGCTTTGCATTCAGATCTATTAATTGAATACATGAAATTGTATGATTCAACTTCTGATGATTTTTAAAATGTTTTAGTTTAACTAATGAAATTTTTCACATAAGTTAAATGAGGATTAATTGCAATAAGTAAATAGTACTATAAACCTATGAAATAAACAAAATTACAGTATTATCGTGTTCGTGTTTAAACGAGGATTGTAAAAAACTCGTTTAATTTTTTTTACTATAAAAGGATCCAAATCGCCACTTTTTTTTCGCATTCTTTTACTACTACTTCTTCTTCTTCTTCTTCTTCTTACAACCATCCAATAACACAAATAAGATTCTTTCTCATTATGATATATGATTACGATAGATCAACATGATAGATACCCAATTAATTTAAATGATTATTTTTTAATAAAGGTTGCTTTTTATTAGCATAGGTTTCCTTCGATCTAAATTCAATAAAATAAAATTAATTCAATTATTGTTGATGTTATTATTATTATGATTAGAACCATTTCCAGTCTTATACTTACAAGGACCAATGTCTAATAGAAATTTTAGACCAAAATGAACAACCCTTTTTATGGTAATGCAAGCAAAAGAGACAATACATAGAGGAATTTGAATCTAATCTAACAAGTTGCTTAGTTCTTGTCGTTTCTTCCTTGACCATATCTAAAATCTTTAAGTTGTTGATAATCTTTATTATTTCGAATTCCCAATTCTTAGCTAGATTACTTTTTTGCTTAAACTTATCTATTTATTTTCTATAATTTTATTTACTACTACTTCTTCTTCTTCTCTTTACATAATCCGGAATCAATCCTTTCTTTATTAACAATTTATATCTCATGATGACTTGATGTTGATCAATCACCCAATTTACTTCTACCTTCAGAAATTGAATTTTTTAAATTCATTCAAGCAACTGTTGAAACAATAATTTAAATCTTTTGAAATCTGGTGCATCAAATACGTTTTGATTCAAGCATAATAAGCTCCAAAAGCATTCAAATGGAATTTGATAATTAGAAAACAACAAAGTCAATGAATATAATAAATCAACTTCAGCATCACCTTCACCAAAAATATTGATCCCATAGAAAGATTTCTTCTTAATTCTGTGGATATAACCATTTCTATTAATGTGAATAATATGAGAACTACCTTCCAAATTGAAAAAAGGGCAACCATTAGAGTGATGATGCAGGCATGAAATGCAAAATTTATTTGAGTTGGACCCAGGGAAGTTTCTAATTGAACTTATTTCAAGCATAACTTTATCAATGATATTATATTCATTTATAATTTCATAAACTGCTGACTTTAAACTATTAAACTCCAATTGATCAGAATGACTAACAGAAATTGAATGAGAATTATAAGTACTTGCTATTTTTTGTTTTGCTAGATTTTTATGTATTGTTTTTATTTAATGTAATGCATACGCTATTAACTAATATTACTGTACTATTTGGTAAATACTTAAAGTAAAATTTATAACAAATGATAAATAGATTAAATACAACAACTGTAAAAGAAATATAAAAAGAAAAACAATACATAGGTAGTTAATTTTATTTTTTTCAAATAATTCATCATGACTATTCAACATATTGTATAATCAAATGATAATTTGAATATTAAATTTCCAAACTTCATCATATAAAGAGAGTGTTATATAATCATACATTTAATAACAACTTTGTAGAAATTAATTTAATTTTTCTTCAACTTTTAAATGTAAATGTGAAATGGCATTAATTGAGTAATAACCAAATTTAGTTTATATGTTAAACCATCTAAATTTTCAATCCAAAAACTAGTTTTCAATAGTTTAATATTATAATTAAATTTGATAAATCCATTAAAACCTTATAGTTATGCTGTTATTATTTCTTAATTTTAATTGAGTATAGTACTTTCTTCAAATTTTTCAATTATTCTTTTCTTTTAAAACGCAGGACTGAATCAGATGATGTTTCTTACATTTCAATATTCCTAATGATAATGAATATTAAGCTATACCACTCATAATTAATTAATTGAATTTATGAGACAAAAACCTCTAAATCTAAATATAGTTAACTAATGATTTTGATTTTGATGATGGAGCTAGAAAACTAAGTTGAACAAGTTAAGGTGGATCTAGTTAAGGGTCATAGTGATAGGTATCTGGGTATCTAGTTAGATTTATTG
>JAJLZM010000268.1:0-58689 GCA_030572235.1 Ambrosiozyma kamigamensis
AAAATTTACCTTACCATACTAAATTTGTTAATTGTATAAATGATTATTCAACTGAATTATTTCATAAACTAGCAGAATCATCAAGATATCAAATTAGAATTACAGATACTTGGCAACCTCAAATTGTATTTGCTTTACCACACTTTAATAAACCATCAATGAGATCATTTCAATCATTTAAATTACCTTCATTAGAAGGGCAACAATCTTTAATTTCAAATAATTATAAAAATGAATTGTTAACATTACCAACATTTGGATCACTCTCATTATATTGGAAGTTATTTTATGATACTAAAATTCCACAGATTTATTTAAATTTAGCTGATGATACATGTATTAATAGTTCTGTTTTAAGATATGTTTTAGAATCAAATTCAATTAGAAATAATAAACTATATTGTAAATCAATTATAATTGAAATGAGTACTACCAAAGATGATGATCAAATATTAATTTTAATTGAATTATTTCAAATTTGTTTATTAGCTTTTAAAGAATCAATTTATAAATTTCAGATTAATGATAAAAAAGAATTTAAATTAAATGAAATCGTGTTTAAACCAAATTATATTAAATTCATTAAATTAAATTATAATAATAGGATTATAAATATTTATGAAATTGATAATTGGGAAGTTTTGATTAATGATTATGATGATGGTGGGTTGTATAGATTAGGATGTTGAGTTTTTTCTATTTATTAAAACTACGTACGTACTAGCTAGCTAACAAAGTACAGTATATCTTAAGAAAGAATACCTAGCTTATTTTACTGTAACTTCTTTTTCATAATTAAGAACAAATTTATAATATAAATTATATAACCTCCATTAAAAAGAAATAACCAAAAAAAAAGAATTAAATCCGGCTGTTGAATCCGTTTAGAAAAGTGTTTGTATATGGTAGAGGGGACTTCGAATTGAAATCATTAAAAAAATTAGGTATGGGTTGAACAAAATTTGTCTATGAATGACTATAACATAACATTTAAATTGAATAAATATTCTAAAAATGTAAAAATAATTAATTTAATATAGTAAACCCGGCTGTTGAATCGGTTTAGAAAAGTGTTTATTAAAAATCATTAAAAAGTGGATATGAGTTGAACAAATTGTAGGTGCATATATATATGCCAAATGAATGTATAAATCAAATGGAATGATGCAAAGAGTAAGAATTGAATTAATTAATAGTTCTAGTAGTTTTAAAGTATGAAGTAATTCTTTCCTTATCATCATAATAATGCTCAGTAGTTTTCTTACTTAATTCTTCAAATTTAGGTCTTGTTTTATCTTCAGTTCTTTCACCTCTTAAAACTAAATCTTCAGATAACCATTTCAAAGCTAATGGATAAATTGAATGAGATTTTTCAATACTAACAATACTATTTTCAGTTTCTTTAACAGTTTCTTTAGATTCATCATTAGTATAATTAATATTATGAATATCATAATCTTTAACAATACAACCACCACTTAAATGAATAATCTTAGTTGGCCAATCACCTAAACCATCAAAAATATGAGTTGCATAAACAATTGAACAATCTCTTGTTTCAGTTTCTTGTTTTAAAAAGTTTAATAATCTAGATCTAACTAAAACATCTAAATCAACAGTAACCTCATCTAATAATAATAAATCCCAAGGTTTTAATAAACCCATACATAATTGAATTCTTCTACGTTCACCATCTGAACATTGATTCATTCTCCAACTAATATCAATGTCTAATAAATTGATTAAAGTATCTCTTCTTTCAGTGTAAATATTACCACCAACAGATTCAATTAAAACAGTAACTGGGATATCTCTTTGAGTAATACCATTATTGGCCCATTCTGTACCAAGATAGGTGATGACACCACATTTAGCTTTTTCAAAATGATCAAATGCAAATGGATTACCACCATTTAATTTTATTGAGCCTTGTTTAATTAATTTTTGACCTGCTAATATCTTCAACATTGTTGATTTACCTGCACCATTTGGACCAACCAGTAATAATCTTGAATGTTTTTGTAAATTGATATTAATATCGTATAAACCAACTTTGTTTGACTTTGGAAAAGTGTAAGTTAGGTGTTCGGCGACGATTGCTGGAACATCTCCTGATACATTTGAATCTTCTGCTGTCATTTTCTAGCTATTTGATTTGTTTGTTTGTAGGGGAAGAAGACGGTTAGTAATCACTTCGAATCAGTCACTTTTTCAAATTCGCTTGTTTTGAATTTGAAAAATGAATTTACTAGCAATCACGATTTAGAACTTGTTTCTACTTGTTTCACACAAACACAACAGAGTCAAGTCAATTACCAGCCATGGACTCTAACGATCTTTTTGTCGAAGATGTGGATCTCTTGAACGAAGAAGCTGAGCATGAAAACGACGAAGAGGACGAGGACGATGATGAAAAGATGGTTGATGCCCAAGAAGAAATGCCTGTGCAAGACAATGATGAAGAGATGATGGATGATGACGGAGAAGATGATGATAATGACGATGACGGAGAAGGAGAAGATGAGGAAGAGGACGATGAAGAGGAGGACGATGATGATGATGATGATGAACCAGATACTTCAATTGTTAGACCAGAAGATTCAAAACCAATTGATGTTAAAACACCTTCACCAAAGAAACAACGACAATACCAACAGCCCAATATTATAATAGACAATAAACCAATAACATTAAGACAGCAGCTGGTAGAGAGAGCTAAAACATCAATAGTGGTGGAAGTTGTGCCACTAGTAGCTATCCCATATACATCTCCAGTCCATTCAATAGCTTTAACTAAAGGTCCAAAATGGTTATTTACAGGTGGTGAAGATGGTTTAATTAGAAAGTTTGATTTCTTTGGTTCTGTTGAAGGTAGAGCTCCATTAACAGTTGCTCAAAGACATCAATTAGTTGATTCAATTTCATATGGTGGTATGATTAATTCATATTGGGAAAACGAACAACCTTATTATAAATCAGAATTAATGGAAGAATTAGCTAAACCTCCTACAAGCAATTCAAAAAGTAAATCTAAGAAAGCAACAGTGGTAGATGTTAATTCAATAACTACTTATGAACCTAGAGTTTCACCAGTTTATTCATTAGTTGCTGAATCAAATGGATTTTGGTTATTAAGTGGTTTGAAATCTGGTGGTATTACTTTACAATCAGTTAGATCTAATGAAGGTGCAATTCAATATTATTTTAAAGAAGGTAAAAATCCAAATCAACATAATAATACTGTTTCATGTTTAAAATTGAATTCTGAAGAAAATAAATTTATAAGTGGTTCATGGGATATGAAAATGTTACAATGGGATTTAAATACAGGTAAAAGTATAAATTCATTTACAAAATCTACAGGACAAATATCAAGTATTGATTTCAGACCAGTTGGTGGAGTTGATTTATCTTTATTAAATTCTAAAGATGATAATGATGATGAAGAAGATAAAAAAGATGATGATATGGATTCATTATTTGGAGATGATGATGACGATGAAGATGGAGATACTACAGTTAATAATGGTGATAAAGCTAATAAAGAAACTAATAATAATGCTGATAGTCATGAAGAAACAATGAAGAATAATATTAAAAAATATCAAGATGAAACTACAAATTCAGGATTTTATGAAGGTTGTATACGATCGGATCACGTCTTTTTAAGTTCTTCAATTAATGGTACTGTGAATATATGGGATGCTAGAATAGCACAACCTAATAATGAAGTTGGTAACATTGGTGTTAATGGAACAACACCTTGGTGTATGTCTGCTATTTGGTCAGTTACTGGTAATGAAATATATGTTGGTAGAAGAAATGCTATAGTTGATTCATACGATATACGTAATTTGAAAACTCATAATCATCAATTTAAATTTCCTGTTGCATCAGGTCCAATTAGTTGTATTAGAACTTTACCAAATAAAGATTACTTATTATGTGGTTGTCAAGATAATGTTAGATTATATGATCTGAAATTGGCAGCTGAAGAAGAAGCTGAACTTAAAGAAGAATCTTTATCATCATCACAGAACAATAATAAGAAGAAAAAGAAGAAGATTCCATTCATGATCATCCCTGGTCATAGTGGTGGTATTTTAAGTGATTTATATGTTGATCCAACTTGTAGATTTATGATCAGCTCAAGTGGTAATAGAGGATGGCAAGGTAAAGCTTCTGATTATGTTTTTGTTTACAAGGTTCTTGCTTCATAGACTTTTCAATGTTCATTTCCTTCTGTATATTACACCCTAATTTTATTGTATTATATGGTATTCTAATTATAGCATTTGTACATGCTATATACTTACAGTAAATCAGTCATGGCTCATTAGCACTTATTATTATGTTGTATATCTCATCTTCATCTCTTCTGATTCCTCTTTTTTTCCTAAAGTGGAGGACAATCAAGGAAAACTATACGACATTTCAAGCTTAGACATCAAATTAAAATATATCAAATTAAACTATAGCTAGGGTATATACGGTTATGGTGCCGGTTTGACTGCAATGTCACTGCATACGTACACGTTGAAAGATTGAAAAAAGATTTGAAACTTGAAAAAAAGATTACGGCGTTATCAGGCGGTATGGAGTTTATATAGAACTTTATACGTTTATAGGTTTATCATTCAAAAGATCAAAAAGCCAAACTAAAACGAATGTATCGCTGTAGTAAGTATTTGACGTATCAAGGGGTATGATACAGTACAATTTAAACAGGTTCGTTAAAGAAGTTTAAAGAACAACAAGGCAGTACAGTGCCGGAAGTACTTGTTCTGGTTAATTATTTCGGAGATCAATTATAATTTATAACAAACGTTTTTTTTTATGCATGCAGCTGAATCGCCTTAATTCCTTTATAGGAGCTCTATTAGGTGTATTATACAGCTGTTAATGATATCATATTTGTTTCTAAAGATAAATCTTTTTGTATAAAAAATTACTAAATTTGGAAATATATTTTGATCGGTAGCCAGTTTTTTGTTTTTGGCGTTAAATTTTGGATTTTCTATATGCGATCCCTAATCCTACTACCGACGACTACCGGAGAGTAGTACGTCTGTGACTGAAAATATTTTATTGAAATGGTATACTCCATGCATTATAGGTTATGGATTTTTTGTATTTGAGCTGAAGGTGTAAGTTTTGGTTGATTTAGTTGTTCTCGATTAGTAGCAGTCGTTATATTCCAAAAAGGCTATTATTATAAATCCTGTGCTACCTCATTAATTCAGAATTCTCATGCAACTATAGTCTGAGAAAGTTTTTAAGGGTTCAAAAATAAAAATAGATTTAATTGCTTTTTTGTGCTTATGTAATTATAGTGAGTTATTAGTAAGTTACTATCGTATATATTGAAGAAGAATTTGGTACGTAATTTGGATATATAAAAACAATAAAACTGATCGAACTAATTGCATGCCCTAAAAACTTTATATTCCGAATTTTTATGGTTTCACAGTTAATTACAGATCGACTCTCTAGAGAATCATTCAATATAACATATGAGCTATAGTCGATGATATGATCATATGACCTTTACCTTTTTCAATATATCAACCAATTAAGTTTCTATAAGTTTGATTAGTTTCTAATTATATTTTTAGTTAAAATAAAGGTAGAACTATAAAAAATTAATTATCGATCAACATTACCATTTATAAATTATATATCATACTCAATATATCATCTACAGTATTGTAATTGATGTTGTCCATAATTGTACACTACAAGGCCGGTGGTACTCGTTGATTTACTATAGTGATTTACTATACTTAGAAATGAATGTTCATAACATATATTAAAGCTTTAAGACCAAACGATCGAGTAGGTAGAAAGCAGGAGTTGTGAATTAATTTTAGATTTTCTAGAAGTTAGAATAAAATGTATGATTTGCCTAATAAGTATATAAAACTTCATCTTTAATGGTGATAATCTGAAGTTGATCATTTTAAGTCTTCTATCCAGATAATCCAGTCGTCTGTCTAGTTTTTGAGTCTAAGTATATACATGGAAGCATAATAATAGGATATATATATATTTTGAAGACCTATACATATAATTAGATCCATAAACTACATTCCAGACGATATACTGCATGCATGTACAGTGTATATATCATGTTTTTCGATTATTGTCCGTCAGACTGTTCAACAACAACAACAACCAAACAAATTATTTGAATTAAATAGTTTTGAAAGCAGTATAAATACCCTGCAATATTCTCTTTTTCAAGTTCTTTTGGACATGTTTCTCATAAGATACGTTTCAAATTACCAAAGTCAAAATGTATTCAACTATTATCATTTTAGCTGCTTCGTTATTATCATCAACTGCTCAAGGTACAGCTAGTTACTGGGAATGTCCTCCTTCTGATTGGGATTTTGGATATTCAGACTATTCTTGGTCTACTTCTATTTTTGATGACAGTCATGTCTCATTTTATTGTGGTCCAGAAGAATGTTCATGTTCACCTTTCTCTTTTATTGTTCCTGAAAGTGATATTCCTAGTGGTGACGATGGTTGGTTTGGCGGTTTTGGTGGTGGTTTTGGCGGTTTTGGTGGTTCTGATGATGATTGTATCTGGGAAAAAACTACTGTTATTGAAACCATAACTGTTACTGCTTCTTGTACTAGTACTTCCTGTGGTTGTCCAGGTATTACTTATACTCCAACTATATACTCTAGTTCTATTACTATTCCAACTACTACTCCATGTGATGATACTACTACTACACCAGATGTTCCTGTTCCAACTACCACACCATGTGATGATACTACACCAGATGTTCCAACTGTTCCAGCTACTACTCCATGTGATGATACCACTACCACTCCAGATGTTCCAGCTGTTCCATCTACTACTCCATGTGATGATACTACCACTACACCAGATGTTCCAGTTGCTCCATCTAGTACTCCATGTGATGATACTACCACTACTCCAGATGTTCCAGTTGCTCCATCTAGTACTCCATGTGATGATACTACCACTACTCCAGATGTTCCAGTTGCTCCATCTACTACTACCACTCCAGATGTTCCAGATGTTCCATCTACTACTCCATGTGATGATACTACCACTACTCCAGATGTTCCAGTTGCTCCATCTAGTACTCCATGTGATGATACTACCACTACTCCAGATGTTCCAGATGTTCCATCTACTACTCCAGATGTCCCAGTTGCTCCATCTAGTACTCCATGTGATGATACCACTACCACTCCAGATGTTCCAGTTGCTCCATCTACTACTACCACTCCAGATGTTCCAGATGTTCCATCTACTACTCCATGTGATGATACTACCACTACTCCAGATGTTCCAGTTGCTCCATCCACTACTCCATGTGATGATACCACTACCACCCCAGATGTTCCAGCTGTTCCATCTACTACTCCATGTGATGACACTACTACTACATCTACTACTCCATGTGATGATACTACCACTACTCCAGATGTTCCAGTTGCTCCATCCACTACTCCATGTGATGATACCACTACCACCCCAGATGTTCCAGCTGTTCCATCTACTACTCCATGTGATGACACTACTACTACATCTACTACTCCATGTGATGATACCACTACTACTACTCCACCAACAACCACTTCACCAGCTATTTCATCAACCCCATGTGACGAAACCACATCAATCTCTACAGTTACTAGTGTTTCATGTCACGGAAAAGATCATTGCACAACTAAAACTTACACTTGTGGTAAAACCCTTTGTACTTTAGTCACTTCTACTATCACTTCTCCAACAACCACTCCAACTTCTATTTCCACAACTTCAAGTGAATGTAATTTAACTACTTCTTTTGTTACTATGACTTATTGCTACAATGAATCAGGAGAATCTGTTGGTTGTACTTGCCAATAAATATTCTCTACTTTATAGCTTTTGCCAGACTTCTGGTAAAAAGCTTTGATTGTTCTTTTTCTTTCTTTTTGTGAATTTAACGATTGGTCAATTTTTTCTTTTTTCAAATTTACTGGGTACCTAAGATTTGATTTTTTATTTTATATTTTATACTCTTATTAAAACGTGCTTGAACTACACAAATTATAAGTAAAATTAAGTAAAAGTAATTAATTAAAAAGTTGCTACCGAGTTTCCGTGCCTTTTCCGTACCAGTCGCAGCACCGGAAACCGGAAACCAGCTGTATCCCGGGCTGTGCAAAAATGTTTTTGGCTGGATTTACAGGTGTTTAAATAGAGGGATTGGGTGGCCAATTAGGACACTTGATTTGAATGCTTCTTCTTCTTTTTTGGAATAATAGACCCACCATATTGAATATATCACACTTACTTATACGACAACCCACTTTTATTTGAAGAAAAACGGTTTATTGAACAATAAAGTAGAGCTGAAATTACTCCATCATTTAGAAGGCCAACCCTACTATATTATCACAAAAAATATTAAAATTACTAAAAGTTTTTAAAAATGAATATCGAAGAAGAAGATTTTGAAGAATATCGGATTACTGATGAAAATTTAGAAAATCACAATACAGATGAAGTTGGTGGGCTATGCTTGGGTAAAGAGGTTACTGTTAATAACTGGTGCTGCGAAGAATCAAGACATGATAAGCAAGAATTAGATGAAGACGACGAAGATGAAGAAGCTAATGACGACGATGAAGAGTTATGTCCTGTTTGCTTAGACCTTTTACCAAAACCGGATCAAAGTATAGCTAGAGAAACTAGAGCTACCCAATACTTAGCTAGAACCAAACCATGTGAGCATTATTACCATGATTTCTGTATTAAAGAATGGTCTAAGAAAGCAAATACATGTCCACAATGTCGTTCTAATTTTAATACAATTGAATTATTATCAGATTCTAAAGTCATTGAAACAATTAATATTGAAAATAAAAAATTCCCATTAGAATTTGATGAATCTGATTTTGCAATACCTGAACAATTTATTCAAGAAGATTTATTAGCTAATTCAATTCCATTACCTGAATTTAGACATCAACATTTAGTTAATCCAATTTGTTGTTTATGTGATTCTCATTCAAGATCTACTTTTGCTATATGCACTGACTGTTCAAGTGGTTATCATGTTTCTTGTCTTGGTTTAATGGATATAACTCAATTTCATTGTCCAATGTGTGATTCTATACAAGGTAGAGATTCAATTGTTCAAAATAGAAGAAGAGGTAGAAGAACTACATCTAATTTTGAATTAGATGCATTAAATATTCCAATTAGACGTGTTGGTGAAATGTCTTCTTTACTTCAAGATTTTAGAAGACAGATTCGTAATGATAGATATAATCATTTGGGTATTGAAGTTCCACAAAGAGCAACTAGAACTACTAAAAGAACAAGAACAAGAAAACCAAAAGAAAAAATACCTGTTGCTAATAAATCTACTGGATTTAATGATGAAGATGGAATTGATTATGTTAAATTAGCAGATAGTAACAAAAGAATGATGGCAATTAAGAAAAGAGAAAATAATGATAGTAATTCTAATAAAAATAATACTCAAGAAAGTATAGCATGGAAGATTTTGGATAGTTTAAATCATAAAGAGAATGATGAAGATGCTAATAGTACTGGATTAAAAAGTCCATTAAGAAGTTCCACTCCAACTCCAACCCCTGCAACAGGTAGAGTTGAAAAATTCAAGAGACCAAAACGTGCACTTCGACATATCAAACAACAAATTGAAGAATCAAATAAGAATAAACAAGATGATGAGAATAATGAGAATAATGATGTTAAAGAGATACCTGCTCCAATTAAATTAACAGAAGAAGCACTATCAATACATGATCATTCATTAAAACAATCATCACCACCAAGAAAATCAACAATGACAACAACAACAACATTTAATTTACAATTATCATATATACAAAAATTAATAATTCAAAGATTATTAATTAAACCAAAGATTAAAACATTAAATTTATCAACAATAAATTATACATTATTAAATAAGTTAATTTCAAGAAAGATTTATAAAATTATAATAAAAAATAATGATGCAATTCATTGGTTAAATTTAATTGAAGAATTAAGTGAACGAGAAAATTTAGATTTAAATGATAAATCTACATTAGATTGGTTTTTATTAAATAATAATAATAATGAATTAATTGAATATACTAATAAAGATGATTATTGTTTTAATAAAGATAATTTTATTAATTGTTTTGGAAGTATTGTTGGTAAATTGGTTGTTGAAGAATTAGATCACTTTTAAATAGTTTTTTTTTTGGATTAATGGGTTATGATTTTGGGATTCTCTTTTGGATTTGGTTTTTGGTATCAATGGATAAGCTTGTAGATCAAGCGATACTTATATAAAATAGATTATTATTAATTATAGTTTATATGTTTTTTTAATTCTGAATTTCTGTTTTACGTTTTAGAGTTTACAATGTTTAGTGATCGAATTAATAGTAGAATAGTATATAGTAGATATTATAGTTGTATAGAAGAGTAGTAAAACAAACAAACACATAAAAAAATTATAAAGGTATTAAAAAACAAAGATTATACAATAGTTACAAAACAACAAATTAAACAAAAGAGAAATATTTATAGCATAGTTTATATGAATTAGAAAACAAAAAAAAAAGCAAACGACGTAACCAAGAAAGCAATAAGAGAACAACAATTGACTCTTAAATTAATTAAAATTTCAATTGTGATGAAAAAACTTCACATATACCACCAACGAATAAACTTTGATCTTCATCATCTAAAATTTTCAAAGTATCTTTATCAACTTTAACATAATCACCACTAACCAGTAACATTTTTGAATCTAATTGAACAACAGGAGACCAAACTCTTAATAATCTAAAATTTATATCATCATCCTTAATATTATGACTATGACTTAATGGAAGTTTTAATTTATTTAAATGATATAAATCTAATTGTCTCCATTGATGAGTTTTAAAATTAAAGAAAAATGTATTATCAATAATATTATTTAAATTATTTGAATTATAAATTGTTAATGGATTCATTTGTTGTTTTAATGATTCATCTGGATTTGTTAACAATTTTTCAATATTTTTAGATTTAAAATAATTAATTAATGTTAAATAATATGGTTTTAATTCTTCATCATTTAATAAAATTTCATTATCTGGACCAAAATATTTTAAAATAAATTTAGATTCATTAAAATTATGTGCTCTAATACCACCTAAAACCATCATATGTTTACCATGTTGTGTTGCACCATGACCACAAATTCTTAAATCCATTTCATTTTTACCATTAAGTGATTTAACTTTAATCCATGTTTCATATTTTAAATTAAAAACCCATAAATCACCCATAATTTCAGTTGATTCAAATCTAATTCTTTTATTTGTTTTTGAATCAACAACTTTTGAATTTGTTATTGATGAACCACCAAATAAAATTAATGATTTTGAACAAACACCTAATGATTTAAACTGATGTTCATTTAATAAAAATGGTGACGAAGAATTTGAATTTGAATTATTTGATTGGAAATCAGTTGACGAATGTGATGAATCATGACTATAAGTTCTATTACGATAATAAGTTGAAGTTGAATTATTTTCAGATGATATTGAAGTGTTATTATTAGTAGTACTGTTATTATTATTATTATTATTTGCACCTTTTGTTGTAAACATTGATCTTAAATTAGATTGATTATTAATCGAAAATGGAGAAGAAGAAGAATGATTTGGTGATGAATTAAAAGTATTTTGTGGTGATGTTGATACATAAGCATTTGATAAAGGAGATTTTCTATGTTCATTTAAATTATTATTTGGTTTTAAAGGACTTCTACGAACTGAAGATTGTTGATCAGAAGAATTATTTGAAATTAATGAATGATTAACTTGAGGATTTGGATGTTGAATTTCATTATTAGTATTATTAGTATCAAAACTATTATTAGTATTATTATTATCAAAACTGTTATTAGTAGTTGTATTTGAAATATTATGAAGATTAGCTTCAATCAAATCAGTTAAATCAGCTATATTTTTATTATCAACCATTAACATAGTTGCAAAACCTCTTGGCTTTGGCCAATTAGTACCAGGTATTGTATGCTTACATAACCCAACGAATTCATATTTATTATTAACATTATCAGTAATTTCTTCACCATCTTCGTTAATAACAAAACTATAACTATCAAATAATAATTGAAAATCACCAACTGGAGAACAAATAACCTCATTTGCAAATTCATTTGAATTTAATAACAATTCACATTTCCATAAGTCATTATATGATATAAATTCTTTTGAATTCTCTTTTAAACCATAACCACCAAAGACATAGATAATTGATGATTTTAAATGATGATCATTATCATTATGAACGATAGTATTATTATTCTTATGATTATTATTATTATTATAATTATTATTATTTTCTTCAGCTGTAATTGCATTCATATTACAGGCAAATCTAGCTAAAGATTTAGCAAATAAAGCAGAAAAAGTTGGACCAACAGAAATGGAAATTTCTTTAAAAGTAGTTGAAACAATATCATATAACCAAAATTGATTTGAAGGTATAATTGATCTAATAATTTCAACAGTTTTTAATTTATTATTTTTATTAACTTTAGTTATTAATAAAAAACCACCATATAACATAAAATGTCTATTACTAACTCTAGTTGCAACAGGACAACAAGTAGTATATGGAATACCATATCTAGGTTGTCTATTTGTAGCTGTTGTTGTAGAAGTCACAGAACCCGATCTTTCAGTATCATATTCATCAGTACCTCTTAATAATAAAATTGGCATTACAGTATTTGAACCAGCAGTATATTGAAACATTGTTTTATTAGCCCAACAATCTAAAGTTAATAACTTTTGTTTATTTAATGGTATTGGTAAATCATAATCATGATCGAATCTAATTGATATATTTTCAGGAGGAATTGTAAAATTATTTGTAATATCTTTTAAAAATAATTCATATCTTTCTTTAATCATTATACCTAATCCACCAAATAAAAAAGTTTTATCATTAAAATTAACAGTTGCTTGATAAGTTAAACCTGGAGATTCAACACCACCAAATACAGTTGGATGATTTAAAAAATTATCAAAAGTTGATCTATCTTTCAGTATATTTAATTCTTGTTTATTTAATTGTGATTGTTTAACTAATTCAGGTTGAAAAACATTATGTTCTTTATAATAATTAGAAGTATCAGTATTTATATTAGATTCATATAATAAGCCATCATTATTTAATTTATTAAAATATTGTAAATATTTTCTTTCATTTGCATGTAAATTTTGTTGTAAACCAACAGAAGTAGTTTTATCAGGGTTATCTAAGTTTAATCTTTTGAAATAAGGGTAGCTATGTGAGCGTTGCAGGAATTTGGGACAATTAGGTAGAGCAAGATATTGATCCATTGTTGAAAATTAGAGAATAGAGTAATTACTAGTAATTCACTAGTATTTTCACCAATTTCAGAGAATAAATTGACCCGATGAGAAAAGTTTTGAAGTAGGTAATTGAGCTGACAGAGCTGAAAGAGCTAGAGACAGAGACAGAGACAGAGACAGAGAGTGTGGTAGCAGAGAATAGCACTGGTGGCAGTTAGTTCCATTAACTAGGTGGAAATCACACTAAACTCACTAAATTTACACTAAACTGGACAACTTCCACCAAAATGGAGATGGCTGCGTCGATCGACTCAGCTTTGGGAAATCGACGCGCACGCTTCCGCTTACGTAACCCAATTTGCCCAAAACGGACGCTGCGCCACCCATCCTCTCCTCGTCTGCCGCGCCACACCCGCATCGGGCGAAAGATAAACACTGCGCCACAAAAGGTGAAATTTGTTTTTAATTAAAAGTGTTATAAATTAAACAAATTACTTCTTCCTGGTGGTTTCAACAAGTACTGGAAAATTGCCCAAATTACTGCCACAATCACCACTATCACTACTATCTCTCTCGGACTACAACAATCACATCCAACTATCCTTGTTTCACTCCTTGTTTCACTCTAATTTAACCCCTATTTAAACCATCCCATTCTTCAATTAATACAACAATTATAATAATGGCTTTATTTTTATCAAGTTTGAATAGAATCATTACTTTCATACTATTAGCAGGTGCTACCTTATGTTTACTATTCATTGTCTTCTCAGGTGCAGTTGATTCATTCCCATTTAATCAATTTTATTGGTTACAAGTTGATACAACTGACTTTAATGATGATATTTCAAAATGGACAATGTGGGGAATTTGCAAACCTGAATCTTGGTCTTCTCATAAAAATGGTAACTGTACAAACACTTCTCCAGCTTATCCTTTATCTCCTTATGATAATTTCGGTAATTCAACTGAATTACCAACTGATTTCTATGAAAATAGAGATACTTATTATTATTTATCAAGATTTGGTTTCTCTTGTTTATTAGTTGCTTTGATCTTCTCTGGTGTCTCATTAATTTGTTCTGCTTTCCAATGTTTCTGGTTTGCAATGAAACAAGTTTTATCATTCTTTGTTGCAATTGCAGCTATATTTGTTATGGGTGGTGTCGCCTGTTGGACTGCAGTTATTGTTTTAGCTAGAAATGAATTCAAAGATGATCAATTTAGAACTAAAATTGGTGCCTCAATGTTAGGTATGGCTTGGGCTGCAACTGTTTGTTTAATGTTAGTTTTCTTTTTTGCTTGTTGTTCATTAACTCATAAAGCTTATAAAATTCATCAACAACATAAATTAAATTCAATTAATGATCAACAACAACAATCTCAATATTATGATCAACAAGCTCAATTGGAACAACAACAACCTCCAATTCAAGATAAAGAAGTTACTTCAAATCATCATTTTAGTACTATTTTCCATCATTCAAATAATTCAAAAACTAATCAAGATAGTTTAATTAATGAACAGAGTGAATCAGCTCCTGCTACTAATGAAACTGGTATTAGATTCTTTAAAATTAAAAGACATGATAAAGAAGTTGATCAAGAATCAGTCTTATAATTATAAAAAATTATAAATTATGAAACTATTCTCTTTTTTTATTCAACTTTTACTATCCACATTATCTGTTATGATTCGTCTAGATATATTTCTTAATTTGTTACTATTAGTACTATATTCCTTTTATTTTATTGTTTTCTATCGTTATTACCTTACCTTACTTACCTTACCTTACTTTATTACTTACTGTTCGTTGATACCTTATCTATCTTATTTCTTTCTTTTATTCAATCTCTGTTTTTACTTTTTTAGTTTTTTATGTTTCCTTTGTCGTTTCTATAACTTAATATACTTGTTAATTCTTTATTCTTAAAACTATACAACCTATTTATTGATTTTGATTTTGTTTATCTTCATCAATTAAAACTTCAGTAATCAATCTAACCTTATGACCTAACCATAAAGCATACTCAGTATGATCAATCAATTGTCCTTTATCACTTCTTGGATGAATTAAGACACTTAATCCATCATGATTTAATTGAAACCATTGTAATAGTCTTAAAAATACAATTGAATCTCTGACATCACATTCAACCATTGGAATTGGATGTGGACCAATTGGTTTATCATGAAATTTATAAATTCTAATTGATTTATTTTCAATTTCTTTAGTAAATTTTAATCTTAATTCATTTATTAATTTTCTTGATTTATTAAATTCAATTTCTGATTGAACACTGTAATATGTGTGAAAATCATATGAGATTATTGGTGAATCAAATGGTGTGAAATTGACTGTTTCTTCTGCTTTGATGTTTATATAATTAGCCATTACTATGATTATATTAAGAAAAGAAACATATTATACGAATAAATAATACACAGAATTAAAAAGTTGATAAGAAAAGTCGACGTCGTTTATAGGAACCACAGTTTTTTTTTTTTTTTTTTGGCTTTTGGCCTTAGTACTGTAATCTTACAAATTATTAATTATTTTTTTTTTATTTTTTTTTTTTCCATTATTTTTCTTCATTTATTTTTTCTTTAATTAATGGATGCAAATGCTTAATATTTAATAAAAATTCATTTAATTTTAAATTTTTATTATTTCTAATTAATAAATTATAACATAATTGAAAATTGTTTTCATTACTTAACCAACCAATACAATCATCAATTTTAATATTATCATCAATTTGGATTAATTTATTAATTTTTAAATTCAAATCAATTTCATTTAATTCAATTAATTTTTGGTTCTTTAATTTATTAAATAATTTAAATTTTAATAAATTTAAATGAATTAAATCATTATAAAAATTATTTTTTTCGATCGAAAATAAAAATAAATCATCTTCGTCAATATTACCAATTTCAAATATTTTAAAATTATTAATTAATAAATCATTAACATCATCAATTGTTAATAATTCATTTGAAAAATTCTTTATAAAATAATTAATCATTAATTTTTCAATTTCAATTGGTAATACACTAATTCCTCTATTTATACCTAATAATTCACTAAATTCATTTGATATAATTAATCTAATTTCATCATCATCATCTGATAAATAATTAAATAAATAAATTAATATTTTAAATTTTTTATAATTTAATTGATCATAATTCTTATTAAATGAAATTAATGAATTTAAACATGATAATCTAATTGAAAATTCAATATCATTCGACCATTTATTAATTTCATTAATCCATAATTCAAAATATTTATCTTGTTTTGATATTAAATAACCTAATATTTCTAAACTATTTAATTTCAGTGATTCATTATTAGTACTTTTAAGAAATTTTAAAATTAATTCAATTTTGAAATCAATACTTGAGATTTCATTATTACTACTTGATTTAATCAATTGATTTATTAGTTTTAAATATAACGATTTCAAATTATTCCAAATTTCATTAGTCTCAATTAATTTCCATAGTTTAATTATTAACAATTCTTTAAATTCAATGGTTAATTTAGATTCATTTTTAAATATAAATTCAATTGTTGATAACTGCACTTCATAATATTCAGAATATAAATTGAATTCAATTAATTGATTTAATTCATCAATATAACTGTGATTTATATAGTAATTTAATAATATATCCGTAATTTCTTTTAATAATAATTGTTTTGATCCATTTAATGATTCATTATCTTTATCACTATTATTAATAAACCATATACCAATTGAATTAATTTCATTGATTGTTAAGTACTCGTTAAAGAATAAATTAATCAATTGACAAAATGATAGTTTAATTTCATAACAATTCTTAAATTTATACATTATATTAACTAATAACTTTAATGAACATTCAATCAATTCATTATTTAATCTCAATGTACCACCATTTTTTGATTTTAATCTAATTAATAGTTCTTTAACACCTAATATCAATCCATGAATTTCATTTAAATCAGTTGAACTTTCAATTAATTTAAATAATTTTAAACATTCATTAAAATAATCATCATAATAAATTATTGATGGTAATGATCTACTTGAAATTTCTCTAATTTTCCAATTTTTATTCTTTAAAAAATTCATAATTAATTCATTAAATTCTAACATATTTGATGAACTTTCTAATTTACTTAATATAGTTAAAATTGGAAAAATCATTTCAAAATTTGATTCATTATAACTTTTTAATAAATTATTTAATAAAATTTCTTTTAATCCTTTAAATCTATTGAAGAATAATCTTGATGACATACCTGTACTACCAAACTCATCATTTGTTGTATTACTACCTGATTTACTGATTGAATTAATTGATCCAACGACTAAACTTGCTTGTGTTGTCTTTTTCTTATTAAATAATCTATTTTGAATCGAGGTAAATAACATAACTGAACAATTCTTAATTGACCAAATGTCAGATTGAATTGAATTTAATGATAAATTTAATAAAATTTCAATATAATCTAAACTTTCTCTCGATAAATTAGAATCAATTAATATTTGTCTTAAACAATTAAATGAATTAACTTGAGGTAAATTAATTTTTTCAAAATTTTTTAAATCATCTGAAGTTGGTTTTAGATTAACAATTTTAATTAATCTATTAATTGTTTTATCAATTAATTCTTTATGTGTTGTCAATATACCTGTAATTAAAAATGGTAATCCAGCTGATCTTCTTGTAATTAATTTAGATCTATGATTTTCAATTAAATTTAAATTATAATCTAACCAATTTAAAGGTAATTCTTGAATTTCTTCATCTTTTGATATCTTACATTTAGAACAAATTGATATAAAAGTTGGATATACAGATGAAAATGCACCTCTATGTCTTATTGTTGATAATTGATCCAGTAAAATTGGACCAATTTTTAAAATTTGTTTTGATGTAATTGGTGAATTTGTTTTGAGATTTAACAATGTATCAATCAGACTAGTTGATTCTTTTAATGATCTCCATGAATAACTTAATAAAACCTGTGATTTCTTACCATATTTAACCTCTAATTCATCAATTTCTTTGGAATATTTTAAATGTTTGGGTAAATTACCTTCAGGTGATTCATTTTGTAATAATTCTTTAACAATTTCCCAAGTAGCAATTGATAATTCAATTAATTTATCAATAAGTTCAATTTCATAATCATCATTGGTAAATTTATATATTTGAAAAATATGTTTAAAAGCAGCAAAATAACCATGAATGCTATATTTATATGATGCTTTTAAGTAATCATCTTTTGCAAAATTAATAAATTCAACTAATTTTGAAATTAATTTATTAAAAATATTATGAATTTTAGGAATTGATTTCTCTTTAGTTTGATAATAATGAATTAAAAATTGTAATATTTTTGAACCTGAATCAACGATTGAACCTTTCATATCAGATAACATATTAAAAGCTCTTGATTCAATTAATTCCAAGTCAACAATTGAGTTTAATCTTAATTCATTGGGTAGTAGTTCTAATAAATCATTACATTGTAATCTAATATCTTCAAAATCATTACATATATTATCAATTAATAATCTAATCAATTTTTCATTAAATAATTCTAAATTAAAAGGATAATCGATCTTTTTATGTTTATCAAACTTCTTAATTGCTTGAATTCTATTATCTAATCCAGATTTAATCAAACATTCTAAAATTTTAATTGAAAATGAATTTCTTTGATATGATTTACCAGGTGATAAATTAATTAATGAAATATTATAAATTTTTTTTAAAAAACTTAAACCTAATTCAATTGATTGAAATTTAGATTGAATTTCATCATGAAATCTTAATTTATCTTTTTTAATTAATTTTAATGCATCTCTATTTAATGGATAAGTTGAATCTCTAATTCTTAATATAAAAGATTTGATAATTGAGTATAATGAATTTCTAGTTTCTAAATCTGTTTCAATGAAAAAACTTTCTAAATGATCTAATAGTATATCATAAATATAAGGTTTAATAGTCATTGAAGCCTTTGGAGTCGATGTTAATATTGATAATGAAGTTAATTTTAGTTCATCATTTGATGAAATTAAATAACTCTTTAATTTTTCAATTGAAACTAATTGTTCATCGCCATCATCAAATGGTTCAATTATTATTTTTAAATCTTGTAAAATTTTTAAAACACCTAAAAATATAGAATCATTATTATTTGAAATTGACTTGATAAATTTAATTGTTGCTTTATGAGAAATTTGAAATAGTGATGGTAATAAGTATAATTCAATTGGTTTTCTTAATTGTTTATTATTTAATGAATTGATTAAATCATCTTGCCACAACGATAACCATTGATCATCATTATTGTTATTAGTATATTGTAATTGTAAAACCAAATAAATTGTTTTACCAACATAGTTTGAAATTGAACTAATGCTAATTTGATTTAATGAATCTTTAATGAAGTTTGGATTTATTTGTAGTATGAAATCAAGTGGTCTTATTTCTTTAATTAAATTTTCAACCATAAAATATAAAACTCTTTTTGAATAAGATAATTTCAATGAATTAATCAACCATGATTTAAATAATTCTTGTTTAATTTGTTTTTGATCTTGATTATAAATAACGTTTAAGAAATGAATGAGCTTAATAAATAACTCTTTTAATGAATTACCTAATGCAACACCTGAATCATTCCAAAAATCAATGATATATGAATATAAAAACTCGCAATTATTGATTGAAACAATTGTCATAAATTTTGAATTTACTTCTTCATTTTCCTTATTCTGTTGTATAAACGTGGTTGATCTAACGAGCCATATTGCTAAGGTATCACAGGCCAATGTTCTATAGTTACTTAAACCTTCAGATGATTTAATTGAGTTTAAAATTGGACTGAAAGTTGAAATCAAAAATTCATAATCATGAATTTGGAACTTTTTCGTTTGAATTAAATATGCCTTCAAATCATTTAATTGTTCTTCGGATAAACTACTTTTGTCAATCCATGATGGATCAGGTACCACCATTTTCTTTGCCTTTGATTTACACCAGGAATGTTGTTGTTTTGTATGAAAAATCAGTAAAATTCTTAAATTTTTACTTCATCAACTCAGGTTGGCGGCGCTGTGGCTCAGAAGGTGTGGCACGTGACACGTCAAGTTACCCGGCTAATATACACGTGACCCATAATATTAAACGCGTACGAAATACACGTTTCGATCGATCCCATTTTCCATTTTTACAAATGAAGAAATATCTAAATTAGCTAGAAGATATATTCAAAGACAATACCGCATTATTTGATCTGATGATAGTGTGCTACTTTCAAACTTATAATGTTCAAACTCTCTGCATAGTCAAAACCTCAGGATCAAATTCTCCAAATTCAACATCATTAAAATCAAGCAAATATAACTTTTCATCCTCTATATACATATTACGCAATTCAATATCATTATGCTTAATTCCAGTTTTAGCTAATTTCTTAACTTCATCCTTTAACAATGATAAATATTAATTGATTTTAATTGATTTTAAAGAAAGAATGAAGAGAATCAAATCAAATCAACCTTTAATTACTATCGCGAGAGTGTGTTACGTAAGCAGACTTATCTAAGCAAATTTCAAGGAAAAGACAGCTGAAAAACACGTATTTCAACTATTTCAACTGGTTCTTTCCAGCCAGTTTCCTCTCCAACCAACCCATCACCATCTCCTCCAGCATCACCCCACCACTCCTCCCGTCCTCCCTGGCCCTCCCTGATTCTCTGCTCCCTCTCCCAGTTTCAGTGCCCAAAATTTCGTAAAAAAGCCGCACCCGCAGTTATTTTTATCAATTTCAATTGCAATTTCATTTTCAAACAACGTGTAAACAAGAAAAAAGAAAACTGTTGATCAAATCACTTTTTATACAAAATCACACAAACTTGCTCTACAAACCATGGATGACAAATATATAGGTCTTGCACTAGCCATCTCTTCCTCCTTGGCCATCGGTTCTTCCTTTGTCCTCACCAAAAAAGGTTTAATGTCTGATGGTACTCAAGGTGAATCTTATTCTTACTTATCAAATCCAATTTGGATATTAGGAACTGTTTTAATGGCTGTTGGTGAAGTCGCCAACTTTGCTGCTTATACGTTTGCTCCACCTATCTTGGTTACTCCATTAGGTGCTTTATCTGTTATTATTGGTGCTGTTTTAGCAACTGTTTTTTTAAAAGAAGAATTAGGTATCTTGGGTAAATTAGGTTGTGCAATTTGTTTATTAGGTTCCGTCATTATTGTCTTACATGCTCCTGCTGATAAAGAAGTTACAACAGTTGATGAAATCTTACAATATGCTGAAAAACCTGGTTTTATATTATATGCTTTAATCGTTGCAGTTTATTCATTATTTATGATTTATAAAATCGCTCCAATTTATGGTACCAAAAATCCAATGGTTTATATTTCAATTTGTTCAGCTGTTGGTTCCATTTCTGTTTGTTCAATTAAAGCTTTTGGTATTGCTTTAAAATTAACTTTTGAAGGTAATAACCAATTTACTCATCCATCAACTTATGTTTTCATTATAACAGTTGTGGTTTGTATCTTAACTCAAATGAATTATTTTAATAAAGCTTTAGCTCAATTTGATACTTCAATTGTTAATCCATTATATTATGTCACATTTACAACTGCTACTTTATGTGCTTCATTCATTTTATTTAGAGGTTTTAATACTACATCATCAGTTAATATCATATCATTAATAGATGGTTTCTTAATTATCTTTAGTGGTGTTTATTTATTAAATATTGCAAGAAAACAACCAAGCTCTGATTCAGAAGAATCTGAAAACTTGTTTAGTTCAAATAAAGATGGTTTAAATGATATTCCATTAAATAATGATATATCCAATTATTCATTTAGAAGATCAATGCAATTAAATAGAGGTTCTTTGAATTTAGGTCAAGATTCTGCTTATCATGGTTTAAGAAATAGTGATATTGAAATGAATAACAGAAGAAGATCTGATAGTTTTGAATTTTAAATCAAATAGTATAACAATAACAACAATAATAATAACAACATATAACAACATAACAATATTATAACATATCATATACCATCACCATTCCATTCATTAGAGCATTAATTGGATTTTACTGTATTAATTATATCTAACTTAATCCTCTCGCTTCTTATTCAAAACTTTGTTACATCTCATCACCCTTATAAACTTTTTTTCTTACATTTTTGGATTATTCTCTTCTCTTTTTTTTTTTATTTTAATTTGGAAAATCATATTACAACGTTCTTGTCATTATTACTTATATTACATTACTCTGTTTATTAGCTAGTTAGGTCCCAACTCTTTTTATTTTTCTTTGATTTTTCTCTTAATAGTTTTATTTTGTGTTTTCTATATTTATCAGTTTAAAGTTTTTTTTTTTTTTTGATTTTGTCTTTCTTTCTCATATCTACATACTCTGCTTTTTTTCTAAATTTTAAAATTATCTTGAATCGAAAAAAAAAACAAATAAATAGAAAAAGAAAACTTTAATGTTTTTTTTAAAAGTTTTTAATAGTAGTGTTTTAGTAAAAAAATTATACACAATTAAATATCATCAATATCCAATTCACCATCATCTTTATCATCATCAGATTCTTCACCAAATTCGAAATTGGCATCTTCTTCTTCATCACCACCAAATGTATCAGCTTGGTTAATCTTTGCAGTTTCAGGTAATTCACCTTGTTGAACTAAAGCTCTAGCTTCATCTGAATTATATTTATGAACAACATCACATTGCTCATCTTGAAATTCTCTTAATGCAACTAACACAATATCTCCTTGTGCCATCCAAACTTTCTTTCTTAATTTACCTCTAATATGTCCAATTCTAACAACACCATCAAAACAACTTGCTTGAACTCTACTATTACCTAACATCTTTGTAATTTGTGCATATTCTTGTGATTCTTCTTTATAGATCAATTCTCTTTTTGTGGAATAATTGTCATTCTTACCTCTTCTTCTATTCTTACCACCTTTACCTTTACCTTTATTAGCCATTGTTGGTGTGTTTTTGATACTTTTCTAAAGGAGTTTTGTCTCTTGCACCTTTGAATCTTTAAACGCTTTTTGACTGTTTTATAAAAATTTTCCAGGCAGCACAGCCTCGAAAAAACAGTCACGTGACGGTTTACGTAATCGCCATTTTTTATTTTTTTTAAATCTGTTTTCATTTTTTGATGTTGTTGTTTTTTTAGAATTTTACCTGCCAAAACAACCAAAATGGATTCCTTGGATACCAGACTGGATTTTTCAAAGAAATTGACTGACTTGAGATCCCCAAACAGGCAGACCTTGCAAGATTATGCAAATTATATATTGAAAAGAAGTGATTTAAAAGATGATTTATATCCTGTTATTTTAGAAAGTTTAAATATTGTTGATTTAAATATGAGAGTCAATATATTTAATTTTATTGAAGAATTGATATCAATGGATGTTAACAAGCAATATTTACATTTAATATTAAAAGATTTTCCAAAAATTTTAATAACTTTATTACCAAAATCAAATAATAATGATTTTTTATTTATTGATGAAGAAAGATTATTAATGAATTTACAATCAACTTATTTAATATTATTTAATATATCAAAATTTTTAAACTATGATTCAAATAAATTATCTAATTTTAAAAAACAATTTAATCATGATGAATTATTAGATAAATTAGATTTAATGAGAATTCAAGGTGATATAAAATTTAATGAAATTGAAATTTATGATAATTTATTAAATAATGATGATGATATCTTTCAATTCGATTCAATATCATTAGATGAACTAATAGATTTGAATTTAACTAAATGTTGGGAATTCTTAATTCAAAAGAAAAAACAATCAAAATATCAAAGACTACAAATTGATAATACTTCAAAAAATAATAATTATTCAAATATACCACTTAATCCATCAATTTCAAAGCAACAACAACAGGATAACAATAAACAGCAACAGCAACAAGGAGGACAGCAACAGATATCATCTACAGATGAAATATTTAAATTAAATCCAAAATTAATCTTACAAAGAATTGAAAATGATAGAGAAAGGCAAAAAAAAGGTAAAGAAACAACATGGCAAATTGTTGAAAAATCAAATTTAAAATATGAATTCAATAATGTATTTAATGAAAGATATGATAAAAAATTTAATTTAACAGATGATGGTGTTATAATTGATGAATTGATAAAAATTTATGATGATTGTTTAAATAAACCATCAATTAATTTACCAAAAATACCAATTAGAAATACAAAGAATAATAAAAATAAAAATAATAATAATAACAACAACAATAATAATTTAGTTAGATCAACTCCAATAAATAGAAATAATAATTCATATAATAACAATAATAATAGAAGAAGGCAAGACGAAATGTATGATACTGGCTATCATCAAGGTTATGATAATTATAATAATAATAGATATTATTCAAATAATGGTGGCGATAGAAGGTATAACAACGGCAGAGAATATTATGGCAATGAAGGATATTATAATAATAATGGAAATAACAGAGGTTATAACAATAATAACAATTTAAAAAGAACTAAATATCATTAAAACGTTATATGTATATGTACTTTTATTCGAAATTAAATAGATAGATTTTTTTTCATTTAATTATTTATTGTGTATAGTTAATTTACAAATTAAAGAAATTATCTTTTTTTTTTTAAGAGCAAGAAGAAGTTATTAATTATTAAGAGAAAGGGATAAACAAAATTACAATATTTATAAAAAAAGAACTTTTTTTTTCTAAGAAAGCATAACAAGAAGAAAAGCAAAAAAACAAAACAAAACATTAGAAAACAAAACATAAAAGCATATAAATAAAATTCAATAATTAATGACAAAAGTGCAGAAGTGCAAAAAAAGCATAAAAAATTTAAAATCTATAAATCATTATAATAAGATGATGATACATGTATGATCTATAGCAAGAATCAAAAACAATAGGAAATAATCAAGAAATAAAAAAAAAAAGAGTAGAGAGAATAATATAACTCTAGAAAAAGCAATAAACTAAATTGAATCAACAATTTGATAAAATATTCAATAATTCATTAATACCTTTTAATTTTTTACTAGCTTTTGAATTTGCTTTTAAATCACCAACTTTAACAGAAACAACATTACCATTCCATTCATTTTTAATCTCATTGAAACTTTTATACATGTCTCCATCAATTGGCGTATTGCCTCCAGCATAAAAGAAAAATTCAAATGGTAAAACTTCATCATTAAATTGAACTGAACTTGTAACTTGATTAACCATTGGAGTTGAATCAATCAATAAATCTTCATCTGATTGTGAAGGAGTGGACATGATTGATGATGGAATTGAAGGTGGGTTGTTTAATATATAAGTTAATGCTCTAAAGACTAAATTCTTTTCTTGAACTATAACAATACCATTAACTAAATTAGCATGTAAATGAAAATCTCTAGAATATAACTCATTAATGTGTGCAATTAAATCACCAACTAATTTATCTTTATGTTCTTTCTCAATATCAGTACATGATTCAGTATGAAATCTAATTGTACATTCTTCAACCTCAATATATGATGAAGGAATTGAAACACTAAATGATTTCATAATTGAAATTACAGTTGGCATCCATTCTTTTTCATTTTCATCATAAACTTTAACCCATTCTTTTTTATTATTTTGATGAGGCATTTTAATAAACCCACCATTTTCGGCGATTAATCCAACATCCTGTAATCTTCTATGTCTTCTGACTAAATCAAATCTTTTTGAATAATTAAATAGAAAGACACAATTTGATGGATCTGAAGTTAAATGATTAATAGTTGAATCTAAATATTGTTGTTGAACTAAATTAATTTTTGTACCTCTTATTTCTAAATTTGTTGTTAATGAACCTAAATTCAATATAAATAGTTTTTTACCAGAAATTTTTTTATATCTTTCATAAAATATTTCTGGATTTAATGGAATCAAGTCATTCTTAACGAAACTATCATTTAGTCTAGATGAAGTATTAATATCCATTAAACACTCTTTAGTCCAATGTAATGAATCATGTTTCGTGATTGTATCATACATCAATTTCCATCTAATAAACTTTTCATCTTCATTCATTTCTAAACCTAATTTAATACTTTCAGCAACTTCTTTAACATTATAAGGATTGGTGATTATAGCACCTTGTTTCAAAACATTTGCAGAACCAACAAATTCGGATAAAATTAAGGGTGAATTAGATTCTGTAGCTGCAACAATAAACTCATGACATGTTAAATTCATACCTTCTCTTAAAGTACTAACAATAAATAATGAAGCTTCAGTTAATAAAGCTAGATATTGCTCAAACTCAATATCTTGGTTAATAACAACTATTGGAGGTTCATTTGAAATATTATCCATTTTAGAATTGATTCTTTCAACAATATTGAAAACTTCAGTTTCATAATCATTCAGATCAGTTGTAAAATCATGCCCTATACAAATTAAAATTAATAATGATTCAGTCATATAATTTGGATTATCGTTTAAAAAGCGTTCATAGGCTAATAATTTTTCTTTAACACCTCTAATTCTCTCTATTTTATCTCTTGAAACAATTAACTTTTTATTTGGCCATTTTTCTTTAATTAATTTCTTCCAATTATTGACTGTTGAATCGTCGTCGATTTGATGTTTTAGAACAGTTGCATCAATACCAATTGCATTTGAAGTAATTTGAATATTTCTGCAATTATATTTAACACCATCAAGATCAAAATCAGCCAACAACAGTCTATTACAACTTTGGAAGAAATGTCTAACGTACTCTTTGGTTTGAAAACAAATACAATCTGCACCTAACATACCTTCTAAAATGTTCTTTCTTTGAGCCAAACAACGGAAAACTTCACTTGAAGGAAATGAAATGTGTAAAAAGAATCCAATCTTAGCATCAGGTAATACTTTTCTCAACATCGAAGGAACTAACATTAAATGATAATCATGAACCCAGATAACATCACCGGGTTTATAAGATTCAACCACTTTATTAGCAAACAATTGATTTAATTTCTCATAATCTTCCCATGAATGATTTTCAAAAGCTTTTGATTTTGGATTATCAGGGATTTGATAATGGAAAATAGGCCATAAGATTTCTTTACAAAAACTTGTATAATGTCCATGAAAAATTTCATCTTTAATATAAATTGGTTTTGAATTATAATTCTTAGTTAATTCTAATGAAATTGAATCTTTTGTGTGTTCGGGTATTAAATCGGAAGCCATGCCTAAAGAACCAATCCAAGTACAATCATCGATTTGGTTTTGCTTCACAGCTAGTTTAATTGCATTTTTTAAAGATCCGTTACCTTTAGTTGATGGGGCAACTCTCCATGGTGCAGTTGCAAAAACATTTTGATCTTTTGAAATTAATAATTCTCTATAATCAGGTCTAGAAAATCCACCAAATGGAGTAAATTTATCAGATGGATTATAATCTTCATCATCAATTGGATTGAAATCAGGTTTATTGTTATTACTATCAAAATCAAATGATTCATCGTAATTATCCCCATAAATAAAAGAGCTTGTGTCAATGTAATCGCTTACAGATAAAGTAGATAAGTCATGGGTTGTTTTTCTTAAACCAGAAGAAATTAAAGGAGTTCTTGTACCACTTGAAGGAAAATTCTTATTAAAATAACCAGATCTACTCATTCTTAAACTTGGTGAAGCAGGTCTTAAGTTATTGAATTTATTTAAATCAATCATTGAGGCATTCATAACACCACCACCAACTGAACCATTTTTCAAATTGATTACTGGTCTAGGTTGAATAAAAGCAGATGATGATCCAGTAGCATAATGAGGTGTTTTGAAACTATCATAAGTATTGCTATCATTGCTTAATATTCTATTTAATGAAGAAGCACTTGACATATATTTAGGTGATAAAGATTTATTTAAAAAGAATTCTTGAATCGAACTTGGAGGATTTATACCAGAAGCGGGATTATTTTTGATATTATAACTACCGGAAGCAGAATTTGGTTTACTATTGAATAAACTAGCAGCAGTATTACCACCATTACCTGAAGTATGGCTCATACCAAATGAAGAAACGCCTAATGGAGTAGGAGGAATATTTAAAACAACACCGCTAGTAGTAGTACTTGTACTTCCATCAGTAGACAGTGGAACAGATGAATAATTATTTGTAGTATTAGGAGCATTAATAGTTGGAGGTTTTAAAGAGTTAGGAGCAACTTGAATTTCTAAACCAGCATTAACTGAAGAATCAATAGTTGAAATGGATTCACGATCATCATCAATTAAACTAAAAGCAGCTTTTCTAGAACTAAATTGTTGTTGTAGTTGTAATAATTGATTTAATTCATCAGCACTAAAACCATCTTTATTACTACTAGTACCTAAATTTGTAGTTGCAGACCCAGATTCACCTGATGAAACTCGTCTATGTAAATATTCAAATGAAATATTTGATTTATTAGTCAAATTATAATTTTGAAGATTTTCAATAATACTAAATTCTTTCCCAACATCATCATCATTATCATCAGTTTCATTATTTTCATTAACTGTTTCACCACTTAATCCAACTGCAATAGTTCCATCATCTAACTCATCATTTGATGAATCCAGACTACTAATCACATCTTCTTCATTCTCTAAATCGGGTTCTTCTTTAATAACAAAATGATTTAAATTGGCACTTGTTAAATTTGTAATTGTTGTAGTATTTAATAAACCTTTTAAATTATTCGTTGAACCTGCTTGAGCAACCGCTATTGGATTTGAAATTGCATTATCAATGGAGGATTTCGGAGCAGATACTATAGGTTTAGCAATATCTTCTATCGTAGGATCCAGCCCGTTAGCTATTGTATCATTGTCCACTTCAAAATGAACTGTATAAGGTAAAAATCTATAATAAAAACACAGTTAGTATTCAAAACCCTTTAACGGGAGTTAGAAAGCCTTCATAAGTTGTACGTACACAGCAGCCACTAAAACAGCCATTTTTTTTGTACGATTTAATTATCGATCAATTAAAGATGTAGAGAACCTAATAGATTGAAAATAAACAAAGAAAAAACAGAAAAACTAGGAGGGAAATCGGTATAAACAGGGAAGTAAAAAACTAAAAATATAAAGAGAGAGAAAAAAACAAATCAACAATTAAGCGATGCCATTTACGTAATCAACATTTTCTAAATTAAAGCAGTAACTAATAATCCTAATAAACCAGTGAACCAATTCAAAGTAGCTGTGGAAGCAGAGTCAGAGTATTCATCATCATAATTGGATTTCTTACCAGAGTTTAAGTTGGTTGAATTTAAGTTAGTTTTGTTGTTGCTAGAAATTGGAGATTCAATTAAAGTGCTATTCTTCTTTTCAATTAAAGTCTTATTCTTATAATCAGTTGTAGCATTGTTTAATGATAATAAACTTCTTTCTTCATAAATATAATCTTCTTCATCTTCATCTCTCTTGGAAATCTTCTTCTTAGGTTTCTTTTCAATATCACCACATGCAATTTTAGTCATATCAGCAGAATGTAAAACAACAGAACGACCAATAACATAAGAAGGATCATCAGAATTTAATGAAAGATATGGATCATAATAAACAGCTTGGAAACAAGTAGTATCAAACCAACCATGTTTACCAGATAAATCACCAACTTGACAATATGCATTATTTTCTAAAGAATCACATTCATCTAATGGAGCATTAAAAGGATTTAAATGAGTACCAGCTTTTTCACAATTTTCACCATGTCTACCAACTTTATTCTTATGAATATGATAAAAGTAAGGACCACCTTTTTCAGGTATACCAGTAATATCAACAGAAACTTTAACAGTACCATTTTTAGCAGTAAATTCAATCATACCTTTAGTTTTTCCACCATCTAAGTTTGCTCTTGCGACAATTGATTTAGGGTTATCATGATGTTCAGGTGCTTCACGAGCTTGGACTAATTGTAAAATAGAAACAATTGGAATTAGAAAGTTTTTAACAGAAACCATTTTTAAGTTTTAAAGATTGTAAAAGGGATTTAAGTTGAAGGAGTATAGTCTGAGTTGGAGAGGTAGAGTAAGAGAGTGATATAAGTGTAAGAGATTTCAGACAATTAAGTAGGAAGTAAAAGAAAGATGTCAAGATCAAAAGAGTAAAGAGAGGAAAGAGGCAGGAAATGCAGTTTGAAGAAGGATTTGGTAGCAAAAAACAAAGAGCCCAAAATACAAAAGCGAAATACTTCCGTGCACCGGTGCATTTATTTATCGCCGATATTATCTCCGGTATAGCTAAAAGTAGTAAAGTATACTACTACCTAGTAGATTAATTAAAAACGGTTATAATAGACGTTGTTATATACGTAAAGTACGTCGTTACTTAATCAAATAATTGAATTTCAGTAATTAAACTGAAAAGAAAAGAGTTACACGCAGTATATATTTGATTCAATAGGAATGTAAACTGTAAAAATAAAGAAATCAAACATAGTCTAATTAGACCATTTGTCTTCTTAAACTTGTATCTGATTGAATAAATGATTCTTCTTCTTCTTTATAAGGAATGTGCACAGGTTTCTTTTTAATTATAGAAACAGATGCAATAACAAATAAGAATAAATTTAAAACACCAGCTGTAATACCAATTAAATAAATAGGTGGGCTAAATCTTTCTAAAATAATTGTATCATCACTAATGTTATATAATAAATATCCAATAACAGCTTCAACTGCAAGCATCACCATTAATGGACCGATTCTGTAAAATCTACTTTTTGAGCTATCAACTAATCTTTTCAATGAACATAATGTAGCTATTGAAAGACATAAACCACTAATTGAAAGATAACATAATTGTTTATTTTTGAATCTATTTAAAAGTAAAATTTCAATGAAAAATATTGGTGAAAAAAATCCATTTAATGAAAAAATAATGTTTAAAAATCCAAAGAATTTATGACCACTATCTTCTTCCTTATGATAAATCAAATCATTTTTTTGTGCTCTCCATGCCTTTCTATTCTTGATTAAAATTGCAAATGATGAAATGAAATAAATTATTAAAACACCTAAACTAACAAGTAATAAAATTTTAGTAAATGTAACAGTTGAAGAATCATAATTTGAAGCAACAGATTCAGCATCAATATAAATAGTTTCAGTTACAATTTCAATAATTGTAAAAGCATATTGAATAACACCATAAGCAAAGATTAGTATAATAAAAATAACTAAAGAAATTAAATAAGGCAATTTTCTAGAAAATGAACTTAAAAGACCTAAACCAATTGAATATACCATAGCTGCAGCAAATGGAACTAGATACCCAATTAAAGCATATTTCTCATTCTTTTTTAAAGTAACTGAACAATTTTCTAATGAGGTTGTGTATTCATAATTAGCAAATTCTCCAAGACAATAAGAATAATAAAAATCTGTTGTGTTAGATCCTGTGGAATTTCCATCTTGTACCTGATAAGAAACAAGATCGTCACCCTGCTTTTTAATTAATAATGCAAATGGTACAACATTTGCTGCTAAAGCAATAAGTGAAAATAATATAGTTGTAATTGTTAAAGGAAGATGAGGCGAACCCATGATTGATTGATGAGATGTTTAGAGTTAGATCATCCTTACAGGAGATCAACACTTGGGAATATCAATCTCATTTATATATGTTCAACTTGGAGCAGGAGTCTGCAAGACTGTGGGAGTGGTTGATCTAACTAAGAAGTCCCTGTTCTTCTTTCTTAATCCTCTCTTAAAAACCCAAAAAATAGGGCACTTGTGGCGCACGCATAAAAAAGGGCAGAGGCGCAGTAACAATCACGTGCCACGCCCATCGACGCGCCGCCAGACACACCCGCACACCAGGACGTGCCCAGCCCAAACTTCTCGATCTTCCAAAATTGCCGATTCCGTGTCATTCATGCAAACAAACCAACAACAAACTCCTTCTTCTTATACTGAAACTGACAGCTAGACCAGTTTGACCAACTGGTTTGGCTATATATCCAATAATTATCATCTTTATTTCTTCTGCTTTTTATGATGTTTTACAGTTGAAACAATTGAGTCTAAACCAAGACTTCTATATCTGCCATTAACCTCTTTCAACTTGTCAACAGCATCAGTAACGATCAGTTTCAAAAATGGCTTTCTTTGCCATATTTCTTTCTGTGAATTATCAGAGAATTGTAATTTTGTTGGATATTATTTCTATTTTCTAAAAAAGAATCAAATGATGGTATCATGAATCTGAAATCTTTAATTGAAATATGTAAATCATTTAGATGATTATCAATAATATATTTTGATCTTTGAGATATACTTGTATCTTTAACTTTCAATTGTGATTTTTCAAAATCATTTCTAGTACTGTAAAATTCTCTGCCCTCCTCCCTCCCGGATTACGTAACCCGCCACCGATTCGCGCGCACACGACCTCGTTTTTTTATCGTCGATAAGTGAGAAGAAAAACGAAAAAAAACCTGATAAGATAACATGTTTTCCTAGAATACAGCCAAATCTGTTGAAATCACCATGAACAACCTCCAAGCAATAGCCATCTCAAACAACTCCCAGCAGCACGACTTTCCCCAAGACCAACCTCAGTCGGCCACTCCCATGAACCAGGATTTAAACACCTCGGAACCAATCCATCCAAATGCTAAAACTACAACTACAACACATCAATCAAATGGTTCAACTACAACTAAACAAAACATCTCAACTCCAACTTGCAAAAACTGTAAAACTCAAACTACTCCTCTTTGGAGAAGAGATGAAACTGGTCAAGTGCTTTGTAATGCTTGTGGTTTATTTTTGAAATTACATGGTAGACCAAGACCAATCTCGTTAAAATCAGATGTTATTAAATCAAGAAATAGAGTTAAACATAACAACAACTCTAATGGTTCAAAATCATCTCCTAATACTCCTGAATTAAAAGCTAAAGATTCAAATTCTCCAACTAATTCAAATAATAATAATAATAAAAAATTTTTAACAACTAAACAATATAAACCAAAAACTTCAAGAAAATCAACTTCTTCTCAAACAAACACAACTACAACAACTCCTTTATCTTCAACTTCAAATGATGATATTAAATTGAAATCTTCAACCAATAATTCTCCTTCTTTATTACCTTTATTACCTAGAAATGGTAATAATTCAACTAATTCAACTGGTGTTGGTCCAGGTACTCCTTATACTTTTGCTGCTACTTCAAATTGGTTAAATAAATCAACTTCTTCAAATGCAAATAACACTAATATACAACCTTTACATTATCCAAATTCAACTCCAACTCAATTTGCTCCAAATTTAACAAGAGTTACATCTCCTTTATTATTATCAACTACAACAATTACTTCAACAACTCCAAAATTTAATCCTTCTCAATCAAGTGAAAGAACTAATAGATCAAGAGATGCTTTATTAAATGCTGTTGGTGCTTTAGAAACTTTATCTCAACAAGCTACAATAAATAGAAAACAATCTTCAAATTCTTCATCTGTTGATGATATTAGAAAAATACCAGGTATTAAATTAGATAATGAAGATCAAACTCCAAGTACTAATAAATTACCTTCAATTTCATCAATAACTAAACCTTTTTCACCTTCATCTGAATTAAATGTTTCTACACCTCCATTAAATCCAACAACATCAAGTTCATCAAATCAACCATCTCATATACATTCAATTTTATCACCTACATTTGGTCCACAATATACATTATCACAACAAGAACAACCACAACAACAACCATTCAATCAACAACAACCAAATAATGAAAAATTACCTCCATTACAATTAAATAGTAGCCATAATTCATCATCAAATCAATTACCATCAATATCTCAATTATCATCATCATCACCACCAGATAATTCACATTCATTAAGAACAAGAATTAGTGAATTAGAATTAGTTAATGATTTATATAAAACTAGAATTGTTGAATTAGAAGCAATGGATAATGCATCAAAACAACGTGAAATTTTATTAAAGAAAAGAATCGAAGAATTAAATTATGAATTAGTTAATAATAGAAATAATAATAACAATAATAAAATTTTAAGTCCTCCAAATAGTACAAATGGTATTATTTTTAGTCCTATAATAAATCAATTACAACAAAATAATAATGAAAATGATAATAGTTCAAAAAGATCAATTGATGATAGTAATACATCAAATGAGAATAAAAGGATAAAAGTTGAGGAATGATTTATTTATATTATATTATTATTATTATTATTATTATTAATTTTACTATTTTTTTGAATTTGGTTTTGTTATATTGTTATTGTTAATTATTTTTTGGTTGTTTATTCACTGGCTGGCCTTGGGGTTCGTTCCGATTTTTTGTATTCTTTGCAAAAAGATTTAAAAAAAGTTTTCTTCTTTAGTTTATATTTGAATTTTTATTATTTTTTTTGTTTTATTTTGTTTTTTTAGAGCTTTTTACTCCATTTTTAATCTTGGTTTTAATTTTATTTTTTTATTTTTTACTTTTACTTTTACTTTTACTTTACTTTACTTGGCTTGATTTTGATTTTGTATTGATCCTTTTATTTTGTCCTATAGATACTACTTTCATTTTCTTTAATTTTTAATTTATTTAATTATTATTATTATTATTATTTTCTTTAGATGGTTACACTATGTAAATGAAAATGAATCTAGTGTCTTTTAAAAGTTTATACCTCTCTTTCTTGTATCTATGTTGTTGTTTGTTTACTTGTATGTACTTTTTCTTTCTATTAAAAAAAGTTTACTAAACATATTAAGAATAATAAATAATTAAGATGACACAATGTACAATCTAATGTAAACTAACCATAATAATTTCCAACAGTATGTTTTTCAATATATTTATCAATTTTTTGTAAATCATAATCTTTATAATTTAAAAATTTAACTAAATATTTATCAAAAGTTTCAAAAATATCAATTAAACCATTATTATAATTAATAATTTCAATTCTTTCTAATCCATCTCTTAATTTATTAGCTTTTAATTTCATTTCTTCTGTAACTGGTCTCCAAAATTTACTTCTTAAACTTCCATGTCTTTTCATATATACATTAATTATATATTTAAAACCATATTCTAAATTCTTACATTGAGTAAGTGTCATCATATTATCATTATTGATTATTTTAATTGATGGAATTTCTTCAGGTTTAATTGGATATACATAATTTGGAAAAATTAATGGTATATTTAATACTATTTGAAATTTATCAAATTTAAAATTAGCATCATGTGGTATTAAGATACAAGTTAATGTTAATGATTGATCAATTGATTTTTTTAATTTTAAAATTTCTGTAATCATATGAGTTTCATAACTTGGTGATATAATTTCTTGATCATCAATTTTTAAAACAATTATATGTTTATTAAAGAATAATTTTCTAATTTTAATTTGTCTAATTAAATCAGTTCTAAATCGTTTAACTCTTGGATCTTTATAATTTTTTTCATCATGTGGTGGTGATATATGTACAAGTTCATCTTCTTTACCCATCAATTTTTCAAATTTAGTTGGATATTTTATATCACAATTCTGTGTGAAATAATTTGTAACTTCTTCTGTTTCTTTAATTGTACAATTATGTATTGAATATGATAATTTGTTTTGAACAAGTTTAGTACAGAACAATTTCCTACTTCTATAATCAAGACTTAATAAACCAAATAAATATTCAATATTTTTAAATTCAGGAAAATATTTTGATATATTATTAACTGATGTTATTCTTTCTTCTTTATTTAATAATTTATATCCATTAAAAAAATTATCAATATAATTTAAATTATTAAATAATTCATCTGAATCTTTCTTTTTTAATATTTCTTGTATTTTTTCTTTAACAAGTTTTTCATTCATTTCATAAAACCTTTTAAATAATTGAAATCCATTTAATTCTACTTTATTATTTTCTAAATATAATTTAAATGAAACAATAGCAAAAATCTTTAATGATATAGATTTCAAAATTTCACATAATCTAACAGGATATCTATTAAATATTTTTGCTTTTAGTAATTTGTTAATATCTTGTTCATATCCAATAGATTTTAAAACATCTGATATACATTCAATGTAAAGTGGATAAGTATCAATTGAAAATGGATAATGTTTACGAGGTAAATTTTCAATGATAGTTAGACCTTTCAAAAGTTGATCTAAGGATATATCTTCATTCTTTAAAAAGTAAAACTTATCTTTTCCAAAATGTTTTTCAACTGAAGGAGTATTATCAACTTGATTGGCACTATTAACTTGATCAACACTATCAACACTTGTTGCTTCTTCTAAGTTTGTTTCTTTTAAGTCTTCAGGATTTGAGTTTTTGCTTTCATTAATTGGTATAGTATCAACTTGACCTTTGTATACTGCCCCTTTCGATTTAACTTCATTTAAAAACTGTTGAACATTTAATCTTGTAGAGGTACTTGTGTTATCATCAATAGAATCATTGTTATCACTATCCAAATCATCTTCCGAAGTTGATCCAGCTGAATAATATTCAGTTCCATCAGTCTCTTCAAGTGGAGAATCTATGAGATTATCTGAGATGATAGAATTATCTTCGATAGTAGTATTATTCTGAAGTTGGATATTTGAACCTTTATCTTTATGTAAAACTTGTTGTTGTTCCTTGAGAAAGGTGGTTGGACTCAATGTGAGAACTAAATCTTTCTCTCTTAAAAATGGAGAATGAGGAGTCATGGTAGCTTTGACCAGTTCATGACTTGAGATGATACTGTTGATATGGAGTAAAATTGGTGAATTTGTGGTCTTGAAGCTTCTTTTAAGCTCTTTTAGTGGTGAACTTCACAACCAATGAAATCACAGAACAGCACGTGACTGATTACGCGTTCAATTTGCCACCGTGAACAAAAGCGTAATTGTAAATATTCTGTACATAAATACTAGAATTCCTACTCTGAAAACAAACCTCTCAAAGAAATGCCAGCTGCTCTAAACTTCTTCTCTCATGATACATACTGATTAAGTCAAAATGACCAAACAAAGAAGTGTTAAACGACAAAAAGTTGAGCAAAAGAAAACTTATCAACAAGTACAAGATGATGACATGAATCAATATAAATCATATATTCAAGGCATGCCAATGGAATTAATCTTAAAGATATATCAGAATGCTATTTTAGGATCAATTAAGGGTTCCAATCCTACTTTATTTTGGTTAAGCCTTTTAGAATCAGATCCCATTGTTAAGACTGTTTTTTCAAATCATTTAATTGAAAATGGATTTTCAATATCGTATAACTCATTATCAATTGGGGATAAGAACAAAAATAATTATGAGGTATCTTTATATAGGAATAGTGAGGGCATGCTATCTTTTTTCAAGTTAATTAATTCATTAAATATTCCTGTTGTTTCAGTGAAAATACCTGGTTACTTCTTTAACTATTCACAATTAACTGGATTTATCAACAATCCAAACAATTATAATGAAATACAACCACATTTTAGTCAAATAATGAGATATTTACCAACCAATTTATATTCAAAAATTGAAAAATTAGAAATAACTAAAGCTGTACCTGATGAATTTAAATCACTTTTAATTGATAAAAAATTACCTAACTTAAAATTTTTAAATATTCTTATTGAGTTGTCGGAACATCATTATGATTTATTAAAGATAATTTCAAAGCTTGAAAGTGTTAAAAAGTTGCGTATCACAATAAATTCATTGACAGAACAATTGTCATTAAACGATATAAATTTACTATTTTCAATTAAACAAATGAAAAGAATCAATTTTAAATTAACCCTTGACTGCATTTTCAGACACTATAGAAGCAATACTATAATTTATCCAATTGATCATTTAGCTAATGATTTAAAAGAAACTGATATTGCTTCTAGGTTCTATAATTTAATAAATGTATTGAAAATTGAAGAAGCAAAACATTATGTTAGACCTCCAGAGACAATTAAATATTTTCCAATTGACTTAATTCAGAATTATGAATCTCTTGAATCATTATCAATTGAGTATGCATATGGTGTACCTGAATGTTTTAAGGGCACTCAGATACTTCATTCAAATTCACTAAAGGTATTAAAACTTGAATCAACTAGGAAGCGTAACCCAATGAAGTTCAATTTGAAAGGATTAATAAAATTAGAACAATTAAAGTTAATAGGGTTTAACTTTCAAAATAAGTTTTTGTCGAATATACCTGATTCACTTGAAAGTTTGGAACTTGAAGGTGGATTTTATACAAATAAGAACTTCAATCTTCCAGTTAATTTAAAGAAATTATCAATAACTAAATTAGGTAAAGTAACTGTTTTCCCCAATTTAGATCAACTAAAAAAGTTGGAATTTGTTAAGATTTCAGGCTTAGATTTGGAACACTATTCAAATTTTATTAATTCAGTTTCACCTGAACTATTTCATTTAAATATCTCAATAATTGATATTTCATCTAAATTTGATAAAACTACTTTGAATTTGAAACGTTTCATAAGTTTACAAGAATTGGTTATATGTTCTAATACTAATGAATGGGAACTAGATTTCTTACCAAGTTCAATAAAATCGTTAACTTTAAAGTTCAGAGATGAATATCCACCTGTTAATATTATTCCATTCAAACTAATGTTTCCAAATAATGATTCTGAAAGAAATGATTCGATGGGCTTAATAAAAATGTCTATTGAAGAGTCAGGATACTGTGTTTTTGAATTAGATTTAAGAAGTTTAAATTTTAATCGTATTAGATCTTTAAAATTAGGTTCAAAGAATAATAATAAAGTTACTGGCATGGTAGTAAAGATAAATGACGACCTCCCAGATAATTTGAAAGAAATAGTTAATGATGTTTATGCACACTTTTTAGCGGATAGTTATACTGAAAGCATGAAACGTTGTGGAATCAACAAATACTCTGTTCAGGTAAACTCTCCTGATACTACTCAATAAATATAGTACAACATTTTCTTTATTTTTAATACATTAATAACATTATGTATTTTCTGTTAGAGTTCTTCTTTTGTATATGTTTTGTCAAATCAAATCGCAGAGTGGCACGTGACTGTTTACGCGTTTTGTGATCACATTTTTGCCACCGTATACGTAAATTAATCGTTACATAAAACCATAGAATTAGCTAACCTCAAAATAAAATTTTCAAATGCTACCCCGTTCTTTCATGATGTATTGATTTAACCAAAATGGCAAAACAAAGAAGACTCAGAAGAGTCAAACGACAAAAGGTTGAACAAAAGAAAACATATCAAGAAGCACAAGATGATGAAATGAATCAATATAAATCATATATTCAAGGTCTAACTCATTATCAATTGGGAATAAGAAGAAAGGTAATAATTATAAATTATATTCATATGCCAAGTATATGCCATCTGTTTTGAAGTTAATAAACTCATTAAATACTCCTATTGTTTTATTAAAAACAGTCGATTATTACTCTAATCACCCAATTTTAACAGAATTTATCAAAACACCAAATAAGTTTCATGAAATACAACCAAGTATTCATCAAATTTTGAAAGATTTACCAGAAAATGTATATTCAAAAATAAAAAAATTAGAAATAAATCGAGATATACCTGATGAATTTAAATCACTTTTAAATGATAAAAAATTACCTAATTTAAAGTTTTTAAATATTCTTATGACACATTCTTATCTTCATTATGATTTATTAAAGATAATTTTGAAGCTTGAAAGTGTTGAAAAGTTGCGCATTAGAATAAATTCATTATTAGATCCATTGTCATTGAAGGATATAAATTTACTATGTTCAATAAAACAAATGAAAAGAATCAATTTTAAATTAACCCTTGATTGCATTCCCAAACAATATAGAGGCAATTCTTCCATTAATCCAATTGATCACTTAGCTAATGATATAAAAGAAACTAACATTGCCTCTAGGTTCTATAATTTAATAAATGTATTGAAAATTGATGAAATACGACATTATGCATGTATTACAAGACCTCAAGAGACTGTCAAATACTTTCCAGTTGAATCTATTGAGCACTATGAATCTCTTGAATTCTTATCGATTAAGTATTCTGATGGTGTACCTGAAACTTTTAAGAACGCTCAGATGCTTACTTCAAATTCACTGAAAGTTTTAAAACTTAAATCAGATTTGAAGCGTAATCCAATTAAGATCAACTTGAAAGGATTAACAAAATTAGAACATTTAAAGTTAATAGGATTCTGCTTTCAAAATAAGTTTTTGTCGAATATACCAGATTCACTTGAAAGTTTGGAACTTGAAGGTCAATTCTATACAAATAAGAACTTTAATCTTCCAGTTAATTTAAAGAAATTATCCATAACTAAATTAGGTACGGTAACTGTTTTCCCCAATTTAGATCAACTAAAACACTTAGAATTAGTTAAGATTTCAGGGTTAGATTTGGAACATTCTTCAAAATTTATTAATTTAGTTTCAGCTGAATTATATTATTTAAATATCTCAATAACTAATGACAATGCAAAGATTTCTAAATTTGATAAAAGTACTTTGAATTTAAAGCGTTTCACAGATTTACAAGAATTAGTTATTTGTGGTAATTTTAATGAATGGGAATTGGATTTCTTTCCAAATTCAATAAAATCATTAACTTTGAGGTCTAGAGATGAACGTCCATATGCTAGTGTTAATATTGTTCGATGCAAACCAATGTTCCCAGATAATCATTCTAGAAGTAATGATGCAATGGGCGTAATAAGAATGTCTATTGATAAGACTCGTGAGGGTAGATATTTTGATTTTGATTTAAGAAGTTTAGATTTTAATCATATTAGATCTTTAAGATTAGGTTCAAAGAAAAGAATTAGAGCTACTGGCAGCAGTAGCAGGTTATGCATAAGAGCAAAGATAACTAATGAGCTCCCAGATAATTTGAAACAAATAATTAATGATGGTCCCGGATTCTTTTTAGTGGATAATTATACTGAAAGTTTGAAACGTTGTGGGATTGAAAAATACTCTGTTAAGATAAACTCTTCTGATACTACTCAATAAATCGACTACAACATTTTATTTATTTTTAATACATAATTATCTATATTTTTTTTTGATTTTGCAGTTTGATTTGTATTCTTTGAGTAGTAAACGTTCCATCAAATAAAATTGCCGCATTGCACGTGACCGGTTTTTTTGGTTTTTTTGGTTTTTTTGGTTAATTCAATTCAATTCAACAAACTGAATATTCAACACAATTAACACAACACAACACAGTACTAGCCCAGTCCATTGTGTCCAGTCCATACACTTATCATTTGTTTTCACCTTCTTTGCATTCTTCATAGATCCAGGAATCATAATTAATGGTACTAGATGAATAGATGGAAACAATTGTAAGCAATTTAAGCCCAACTACAAACTGTACAACTACAGTATTCTGCATAAATAACCTGAAAACAATCGAATGAAAACACCCAAACTGCTTACATGATAATGGAAATGGAATAAAAATGGTGAAACAAAGAAGTTCAAAACGACAAAAAATCGAAGGACAAACATTATCATATCAACAATTACAAAATGATGAGATGGTTCAATATAAATCAATTATTCAAGGGTTACCAATTGAATTATCCTTAGAAATATATCAATCTTTCATTTTTGAATCCTTGAAGGATAATAGGTCTAGTTCTATCACATTTTGGTTGAGTTCTTTGGAATCAGATCCTATTGTTAGAACTATTTTTTCAAATCATTTAAGTGAAAGTGAAATAACATTATCTGATTCTATATATATTGGGAAAAAGAATGGAGGCAATGATTATCATATCTCTTTAGATGATAATAATGATAATATGCAATTTTTTTTGAAGTTTTTGGATTCATTAAATACTGTTGTTGATTCAATAAAGATAGTTAGCTATGACTTTAGAAATCCAGTTTTAACTAAATTTATTAAAAATTCAAAGAATTATAATTCAATACAGCCAAATGTTAAACAAATTTTGAAAGATTTACCAGAAAATTCATATTCAAAAATAAAAACATTAGAAATAACTCAAGGTGTACCCGATGAATTTAAATCACTTTTAACTGATAAAAAATTATTTAATCTTAAATTTTTAACTATTGTTATGAAAGATTTGGAAACTCATTATGATTTATTAAAGATATTATGGGAGATGGAAAGTGTTGAAAAATTGAATGTGTACATAAAATCATTATCAAAACTATTATTATTAAACGATATAAATTTACTATATTCAATTAAAAAAAAGAAAAACTTTCAATTAACTGTTTATGACCTCCCTACTGATGATTTAGCTCAAGGTTTAAGAGGAACTAGTATTTGCTCCAAGTTTTTTAATTTAATAAATGTGTTGAAACTTCAAGAAAGTTTTTCTGTCAAAAGTTTTCCAATTCAATCCATTGACCAGTATAAATCTCTTGAATTCATATCAATCAAATACTTTCATGGTGCACCTGAATTCTTTAATAGTAGTCGGGATTATCAAATAGCTACTTCAAGTTCATTAAAAGTTTTAGAACTTGAAGTAGATACATACTGTGCAAACCGTAGTCCCATTAGGCTCAATTTAAAAGGTCTAACAGAATTGAAAAAATTAAAGTTAACTGCATTCCATTTTCAAGGAAAATTTTTAAGTAATATACCAGATTCAGTTGAAGTTTTGGACCTTGAAGGTCAATTCTATACAAATAAAAAATTCAAGCTTCCAATCAATTTAAAAAAATTAACAATGAATAGATTAGCTAGAGTAACTGATTTCCCCAATTTAGATCAATTAAATCATTTAAAATATGCTAAGATTTCAGGACTAGATTTTGATCATTCTTTGAAATTCATTAATTCTGTTTCCCCTGAATTATATTATTTAGATATCGCAATACTTAAGGATGATTATTATGCACGCGAGAGAAATGTCTATAAGTTAGATAAATCTACTTTCAATTTGAAGCGTTTGAAATTGTTGCAAAAATTAGTTATAAGTGCTCGTATTAGAGAATGGGAATTGGATTTCTTTCCAGATTCAATAAATTCATTAACTTTGATGCTCAGAGATTATAAAGATGAAGTTCAATCTGTTACTATTGTTCCATACAAATCAATGTTTAATAATTTTAAAAGTAATGACTCAATGGGTGTAATAAGAATGGCATATCATGAAGGGCTGGAGAATGGCAAACATAAAAAATATAATGAATTAGATTTAAGAGGTTTGAATTTTAATCATGTTGAATATCTAACATTAGATGCAAAGAAAGTGAGAAATAAGAAGCTAGAAATAAGAACAAGGATAAATGACGAACTCCCAGATAATTTTAAATCAATAATTAATCTTACTACTACTTCGTTTTTTATTAATAATTATACTGAAAGTTTGAAACGTTGTGGAATTGAGGAAAGTTCTGTTAAAAAGAGTGCTTACATTTTTCTTTGGGGATCGTTTGCCTGATTCTGTTTCTTTACCATGCAATGGCATGCGTGTATTATTTATTTTCCTTTTCTGTTTAGTTTAGTAAATGTTTTAGGGTTACTCTTTATTCTAATCTATTTTCTTTCCAATAGTAAAACATTCCATCAAATCAAGTCGCAGTATCGCACGTGACTGAAGGAGATTCCGGAAACCTTATATAATTAGTTGATGAAAGGCAACTAAGTGAATAACCTATCGATCGTTTCTTCTTTATAAACTTCAGCTCGTTCATAGTAGAGAAGACAAGACCATCAATAACCAGGAATAATGGATACTCCAGCTAAAGAAGAAGTTGCCACTGCAGGTGCTGAACCAGTTACAGAATCAGCTGTTCCTACCGATTCAACTAAAGAACAGCCAAAATATGAATTAACATCTACTGAATATGAAACATTGAAACAATTGAAGGCTAGTTTACCTGAAATTATCAAAACAGCAAACTATGATGAATTATTTGGTTATCAATTAACTTCAACTGGTAAATTTTATAATGATGGAATAATTGATAGATTATTAATTAAAGTTTTGATAAGAGATACATTTGATTTAACTAAATCTAAAGAAACATTAACTAAAGTTCTTGAATGGAGAAAAGAATTCAATCCAATTTCAGCTGCATTTATTGAAACTCATGATCCAATATATGATAAAACAGGTTTACTTACATTAAATAAAGAAGGTGATTCAAATTTAAAAGTTTTAACATGGAATTTTTATGGTAAAGTTGAAAATACTGAAACATATTTTGGTGATTCAACTAAATTTATTAGATGGAGAGTTGGCATTTTAGAAAAAGCTGTTCAATTATTAGATTTTAATGATAATTCAAATGATAGAATGGTTCAAATTCATGATTATTTAGGTGTTTCACCAATGAGTATGGATAAAAGTGCTGGAAGTGCAATTAAAGCAGCTGTTAAAATCTTTGATCAATATTATCCTGAATTATTATCAAAAAAATGGTTTGTTAATGTTCCATTTTTTATGTCATTTTTATATGGTTTATTTAAAAGTTTTGTTCCTGAAAGAACTAAAAAGAGATTTGATATGTTAAAAACTGGTAAAGATTTAGATATTAAAATTTCAAAAGATTCTAAAAATTTCCCAATTGAATATGGTGGAATTTATGAAGGTAAAATTGATGATTTAAGATATGATCCTAAACCTGATGAAATCCCTTCTTATACTACATATTTAATTAAAACTCAACAAGAACATGCAGATGAAATTGATTAGTTAGAAATTATCGTTCCAACAGTTTTATTTATTGGTAAAGGTTATTAAAAAAAAAGATTTATTTGCATTTGTAGTTAGTTTGATTGATTGCTGGAAAATCAATTATGTCCATAGTATCCATATTTTGAATAATTTTATACTTATTGTTTTAATTGTTTTATTAAAATTAGGTAACGTATATTAAATTACAGTATAGGTAATACTAAAATTACAAATTAAAAAAAAAATATCTTTAATTATCGCTCTACCTATAAGCTCTTAGACGCTCCAGTAAAACTTGTCTCACGTTACTCTACTCCTTTGGTATAGAGCATAAAGGCCTACCACAGTCGTTAGACCATATGCATCTCAAGCGATTCCTAATATCAAAGCTGGGACATTACGATCCCCATGGTCTATGGCTTGTTGTTGAAACTTGAAACGTTAAATCATCACAATTTTTTTATAAGTTAAGACAAATACAATTGTACAAGCTGGTCCATCAATTTTAGATATTCACTCGATATTTGATTAAACTAGCTGATTAAAAGAAAGATGGTTTTACATGTCTTATTTTTCCTCTTAAGCGTCAATGTTTACACAATCGGAGGCAAAATACTGGATCAAAGCCTTTTTTGGGAATTAATCTAATGATGTTAGAACCTAAAGATGGATCTTTAAATAAGGACGGATTTTCTAATAATGATTTAACTAAATAAGGACCTGAGAAATTCCAAGATTGATATGACCAACCATCAGGGTCAGGCTGAACGTGATGTGGAAAATTTAGTTTAATTTATAGAAGATTAAATGAGGTTTCAAATGGGGAATTTCAAACTGAAAATGTTTGATTCCATAGACATCTGGTAATGGGGTCTCTGAGATAAAGTATGTGATAATTGGTATTTTAGAATTACTATCACTCAATTTCAAAGTTATAATAATTGATGAAACTAAGTCATCTAATTCAATTTTAAGAGTTTCTTTGTTTAATTCCGTAACATCTTTCGGGTATGCTCTGAACTTTGCTTGATCAAGAGGATCTTGAAGATCTTGATTGTGCTGATGATCAGCAGAGAACGATGAGTTGATAATTGCCTGGATCGATGAAGGAATTGGATAATTTTGATTGTTATTTTTTTTGGTATTTTTATAATTTTGTTTTTTTGATTTTTGATTTTTATTATAAGAAGAAGCTTGATTTGAAACAGGAATTGAAACCGGGTTGGTTTCATTGAAAATGGAAGGTAAATTTATTTTATCATATTCATGAGAAATAAATTTTTTAAACATCACAGAATTAAATCTGAGTGTGGTATTTCCCAAATACTTTTCGAAATTTAGAAGATGGGTTGACATTGAGGGACCGTCAACTTCTTCGTCATTTTGAAATTTCTTTAAGAAGAAGTTATTAAAAGCACTGATTTGTTCTATAAATTTTTTATTTTTAATTTGAAAAAGTTTTGTATACTTTTTTATTTGATTCATTAGTTAGTTTAGTACTGGAATTAAGACGACCAAATATTATTACCAGTATTTGATTAAATAGAGGAAGTGTTACTTTAATTTTTAGCTTTGAGCTACTTATCTACAACAATAATTATAAGATTTTAAAATTAAATTTTTAAAAAAACTGCAAAATATAAAAAATGTACTTTCTACTTAAGTTTTAGTAAATCAGCAGTAACTAATGAATCTATGTTTCTACCACCCATTGTGGTCTTGTTAAATTGTTCTAGTGTATCATGTAATTTAAGAGATATCTCATGAGTTAAATAAACATCGTTAGCCATTGATGGAGCATGATATCTAAAATAGTAATACAAGAACACCAAATCATAATAATGATTCTTGGATAAAGCATAACGTGCATTGTCGTTTATTTGTTGTAATTCATTATATTTGTCTATACTTAAAAGACCAAATTCTTTAAGTCCTGTATCTTTATAAAATGTTCCTAATTCACATCCTTCACAAAAAAAAATACCTCCCATAGTGTTAGATGACTTATCATAAGGGCCATAAGCATATAGCCTTCTAGAGTCTTTGCATATTCATATTCTTTCTCTGTAGAGCTAGGGTAACTCAACACTGAAGAAGAAAATAGAGCTATACCTATTGAAATTAAATATAATGGGGTACTGTATCTGAATTTCATTTCTTTAATACTATATCAAATGTTGTTTGATATCTATCTTGCAAGTGACTTATATTGGATTGATATCAGTTGGGTTAAACGAGGTTCAAGTCGTGCTCAACACAAACTACGTAATCTGGCTCTCGGATCCGACAACATTCTTTTTCTTGGCCAACAACAAAAAACAACATCGATATCTATCTTTATCACAAATTCACAGGTCATGAACATACTCAGGCACTCCAATTTCTGTTATTGATTAGTTCAATTTAGTTAGTTATCTTTCTCCTCCATCTTACCACTCCCATTACGTGATGAAACACTAGCTAATGTGAACTAGCCAATCAACTCTATTTATTTAACCAACTTTGGCTATCAAGGCTCATCGATCGATCCCAAATTCATCCAATTCATAATTCATATGAAAAGTTTTCCAATATATATAAGCTTTAATTCTTATATTGAAAATATTCTATGATTCTCATTCTTTTACTTACTTGAATATTTTCTTTATTTTTTACATCATGAACAGCATCAACAGCATCAACAAGCTTCTGTTTAATATTATCTTCATCACACTTTCCTTTGGTGTTCATGGCAGGGATATTGAGATTTATAACTATGATAATATACTCGATTTTGAAATGCATACTCTTTATTGTGATCATATTAAAGCAAATTCATCAATTATAGACTATCCACTAGTTAACCATCATCTTGAATCAAAAATTATCGTTTCTACTTATTCTGGTGAAGAAGAAGATTCTTTTTATTATTATAAAGAAGATTTTCAAGTAGATGTTTATATTTTTAATTCAAAAGAGTTACAAAATATTGATTTTAAATGTAAATCACTTACTTTCTTTGGTCCTGGTTCTGAAGATTGCAAAATTAATGATGGTGATAATAAATCAATATCTGAAGCTCTTGAAAAAGCTATATTAGAAAATTCTTTTACTGTTGCTCCAATATTTCATGGTAAATTAGATACAACAGTTGATGATTTAAGAACATTCACTTATAATGTTCCTGAAACTGGTAATTATTGCTTAGCGTTTAAGTATTCTGGATTACAAGATAATTTTCCAAGTAACTGTTTACATATTCAAGTTAAGGATTTATATGGAGGATTTAATGAAGATGACTTCAATGAAATTCTATACACCTTTTATATTGGCTTTGCTTATGTTATATTATTTGGTTTACTTGTCATTCATTTGGTTTTCATTAAAAAAACCCAAAATTTAGAAAGATCATTTTTTAAAACTCATATTATTCAATTCAATATCCTTGTTTATCTATTTATTTCTAATATTATCTTCCTTGATGATACCAACAATTTAAAGAAGATCATCATTGGGGATCTTGATCCTTTAGACGCTATGATATTCATTGAAAATCCATTTAGAGAAGTTATTTTGCCAACGATAGTTGAATTAAGTAATCAATATTGGATATGCTATAACTTTTTATTAATATCAAGTGGTTCCCTTTTTGGTGTTTATACTAAAGCAAAATCAAGATTCATTATTATCATCATTTCATTGTTTTATTTAATTGAAATGAGTGTTATAACAGGATATCTTTTAAGTAAACAGAAAGAACCTTTACTTGTTGGTGAACATGATTATATTTATGATATTCCTTCTATTGAGCCAGAATCTTCAAATTATTTAATTTGTGAATCATTTTTCATTTTCATATTAGGTTCAATTTGGTTCAAATTTACTTATAATAAATTAGGAAATAGAGATTTAAAAAGAAAGTTATTGAAAAGTTATGTATTGATATTTATTTGTTTTATGCTTTACTGTGTGTTTAGAACATATGTGTTTAGAAGATATATTTATCTTTATTATATTCTCAATCTTCCAATTATATCAGATATATATTTGTTTTTGAGTAATTCTAGATTATTTTTACTAGCAATGATTTCATACCTGGTTTACACTTTAAAGGATGTGGTTACTATTTGAATTTGTGTTTTTTAATTATATAATTTAAAGAGATTTAAACATGATGAGCATATTAACCTGCTACGCGCCCATTTCCCATTGGCGGGAGCAAAAGCGAGCAAATTAACAGTGCTAGCACATATATAAGAAACTGTTTCCATGTTCTTCAGGAGGTGTCAATTGTTCGATTGTTGGTGGTGTCTTTCTTGTCAAAAATGGTCAATATCATCTACGAAAACGTCGCAAAGGAGTTCGTCGACACTCTCAACAACAAGCTATATGACATCTATGGAGAAGCTTTCCAAAGAGATATGGATATGAGTGGTATGAGTAGCATGGATATGGATATGGATATGACTACAAGCTCAATGGCTATGTCAATGGCTACCTCTTCTATGGCTATGGATATGAGTGGTATGGATATGACTGCAACAGCAACAAGTTCTATGGATATGTCCATGACTACATCAATGGATATGGATATGTCTAGTTCAACTGCTTCAACTGAATCTTCTGCTACTTGTTACATGAGTATGCTTTGGTATGTATATAAGATAACTATACCTGACATCAAACTCTACGTAGCTCATTAATACTAACAACATTATATTTTAGGAATTGGGAAACTAAAGATACATGTTTTATTTCTTCAACTTGGATGAATGATACAAAAGGTAAATTTGCTGGTTCGATGGTTGGTATTGTTTTTCTGGTTATGTCATTACAATGGTTATATCGTCTTTCAAATGAATATAATAATGCAGTTGCAAATAGAAGATTAGCAGAATCATCTAAAAATCTGAATTTACCTACAAAAGAAGAACAATCATCTAAAGATCAAGAATATATTAAAGAAAGTTATTTAAAATCTACTTTTAAACCATTTTTAGAAGTTTTATCTCATTCTTGGTATTGGAATCATTTATCTAGTAGAACATCAGTTTCTGGTGAAGTTTATCCTAATTATTTTGATCATGTTGTTAATTCTGCTTTATATACGATTCAATGGGTTTTAAGTTATTTAATTATGTTATTATTTATGTATTTCAATGGATATGTTTTCATTTGTTGTTTATTAGGTGTTTTAATTGGACATTTCTTATTCCATTATAAACCTTTATGTGCTGCTCCCAATTCTAAACTGGTTGAATTGATTGATCCATTGAAGTATTAATTCAATTGTTTTGTTTTCTTTATAATTTATAACGGTTGTTTGTTTTATGAATTTTAGTCTTCTTTTTTTACCTTATTTAATTTATTTAATTTTAAAATTTATGTCTTTATCTTTAAGAAACTGGGAAACTGTTAGGTCAGTAGAAATCTAGAGGAACTACGAAAACTGGAAACTGATATTCTCACTTTTTGATCTTTCATAGTTAAGACTAATAATTTATTCTCATAAAAATATACAAACAAAAAGAAAACACAAAAGATATTAAACAGAAATGAATAAACTAAAATTAAAAGTCATAACATAATAAACAAAACAAAAACGCCATATAATAAATAAATAAAAACTCCATATAAAAAAACACACATATAATATTATTAATTAATCAATTATTTTAAAATCATTTAACCTACTAACACAACAATTCATACATCTTAAAGTATATATTAACTCTTTATAATCTTTAATATCTTGTCTAGTTAAATGACCATTATGATAAGGTAAAAAACTTTTAAAGTCATCATCTAAATCATCCGAAGTTTCCTGTAATCCTAAATTTGAAAATAATGAATCATCAGTTGTAGTTGATATTGTATTATTTGTATCTGTTGATATTCTTGGTTCAGCAATAGATTGAAGATATTGTAATTGTTGTAATGGTGGTGGTGAAGGTATATAATTAATTCGATCTTCTTCTGGAAACATAGTTTCTAATTCATGTTCAAGTTGAGTATCTATATAATCTTCATCTTCCTCCAGTTGTGGTTGTTGTTGTTGTTGTTTTGGTAATAATCTTTGTGAACTTGAAGTACCTGTTCTTAACATTGAAGTAGATATAATTTTTCTATTTAATCTTCTTTCTCTATGACATCTTCTAGCTAATCTATTTGGATCAGAATAATCTTTAGGTATAATTAATCTTAAATCCAAGTCTAAAGATAATTCTTTTGATATATTTAAATTATAAAACAATTGAATGAATTGTTTTGAAGTATAATTAATAATTAATAAAGAATCATAAGGAAATATTAATCTTAAAGTAAAAGGTTTTAAATTGAAATCAATTGCATTACCAAATTCAATTAATTCTTGTAATGAATAAGATTTTAATTTAAAATTTTTTAATTTATTTAAATTTGAAATTCTAATTAAACTTGATTTATCATTTATATTAATTGGTTTATAATTTAATAATTCATGAACTAATTTACAATTTGGATGTCTTTGTTGATCTATTGATAAATCAAGATAACTATCATTAACTAAAGCTAATTTATTTTTCAATTTCTTAGTTAGTTTTGATTTGAAATTATTAATTTTTTTAGTTGGACTTGATGAAACTGTTGTTGCTGCTGTTGTTTCAGTTGTTGTTGTTGCTGCTTGAGTAGGTAGTAACTCATTTGATATTTTGATATTCAAATTAGGATCTATGAATTCGGGAAGTAGCTTTGATCCATAAAAACAAGCATAGTTCAAGTAATGGTGATGGATAGAGTATATATTGAGTTGAGTTGAGTTTATTTCTAGTACAATTGGTTTGAAATCAGGGGTGTTTCTATTGATCTCCTCGTACAAGAAGCAGAGGGACATGTAGTTGAGGCCAGGAGCATAGTCAGGAGGAGGCCCTGTGCTGGAGTATGGAGGAGGCAGTTCTTCCATGTCCTTGTATATCTGTGTTCTGTGTCTGTAGTAGAAGAAGAAGAAGTAGTTGTAAATCTCGTCAAATCTTCCCCATGGAGAAACAATAACAAAAACGCGGAGACTATTGTAAAAGAGGATAGACACAATAGACCCTGAGCAGCAGGTATTACTGGGTGATTTATGATGATTGGTTGGTTTATTACTAGTATACAGTCAAGGTCTAATTAATTATAGGAATAGTATTCAATGATATTGGCAGATGCATAATCTTCAACGTCTTCAACGCTGATTTCGACTGCACTTTCTTGTAGCAAAGGATTATAACTTGATGAATTCACACTAAATAATGGATCATAACCTGATACCTCTGAACTTGTCATAGGAGATTCAATTGTAACTATATCATACAATAATGGATTATAAATAATTGAATGTTCATTCTTAATACCAAAATATTCATTTGATGTAACAACACTTGAATTATCTTCCTTTTCATTCATTAATTTTAATTTTATACCAGATAAAAACAATTCTTTTAATATATTATGATTTATTGAATTAGTTAGTTTTATAAATGGATTATCTTGTTGAAATTCAATTATTGCTTTGATATATGATTCATATAATTCATCTGGAATCATGATTTCTTTCTCAATTGAATTAGTATTACTCTTAACAACTTCTTCTTCTTCATCTTCTTTCTGAACTTGAATTTCTTCAGCTGGTACTTCCATCTTATGCTTTTCATTATTATGCCAATGTTTAGTTCTTTTGAATGATGTACTTGAATTTGAGTTTGATCCACTAGATAATTTTCTTAATTTACTAAATAAATGGAAACCATGATCAATCGAACCTTCTCTTTTAATACCATTATCCAATTCAACTTGATTATTATTATTACTTCCATTTGAATTAATTCTTTTATCATTATGATTAGTAAATTCTTCATATGATGAATTTGAAATTGATCTTTTCTTAAATGTAAATAATTTCCAACTATTAGACCTATTAATTGAACCAAAACCAATTTGTGAATTAATACCAATACCAATATCATCATCATTATCACCATCACCACTACCACTTATATTATCATTTTCAATATCTAAAGTAATTGATTCTAAAGTTTTATTATAACCAATGGATTCATTTCTAACAGTATTTCGCCTATGTATTGACCCAGGGTGTAACCTAAGAGTAAACCTTGAATGTTCAGAGCTATGATGGTTATTGTTGGATTTATTTGTAACATCACAATTAGTTGAAGGATTAGGAATAGAATTAAACACATCTGACGCATCTTTCATAATTTTCTTAATTAATGTTGATTTAAGTAATTAAAGTTTTTTGAATGTAATATAGTATTGCTGTGAAGATTTTAAGAATGAAAATAACTGAATAAAGTTCATTGTTAAAGTTTTTTAAGATTTAAATGCATGAAAATGGTGTGGGTGGTTTTGAACAAAAGTAAGTCAACAAGAGTGGATATCAGGATATCATGAGAACTATCGTATTCGTTGATGCAAGCACATGATGGTATGTGTGTGTTTGATCAAGTAAGCAGTCATTGAATATTACTATCAGTGCAATGATGCTTAATTTGATATTATCTAAATAGTTAATAAAAACATATGGAATTAATGAAATGAATAAAAAAACAATAAATTAATTTATTTAATTTATTTATTTACGTAATTATTTACGTAATCCTCTGCCAGAGCTCTTTGCGTGTCAATTGTAACAACAACATTCCTTTTCTCTCTTTGCTTCTTCTTCACCATTTACACAAACAATTCAAAAGTTCCAAAGTTTTGTTGATGTACGGAATTTTGACTTCAATTGGTAGCAATATTTTCAGAATTATGGGTTATATTGGTGATTGTTATTTAAAGCAATTTCTGAATCAAAGTTTTCACTTTCAGTCAGATTTATTTGCTTTTGAATAGCATGAAGTGATTCATAGTATTAATGGTAGATTCATCAATCTTTTAAAGTTTTATTTCTTTAATTACACATTGCTATATAAATTTTTATAGAGTACTTTTTTATTCAAAAGATTCGGGTAGTGTTTTTAATGATACTTATATTTCGAATCTTTTTGATAAGAATAAACCTTTAAAGATTTTCTTTGCTTTATAAGTTATTTTTATATATTGTTTAATAAATTTAACGTATATAATATATTACCAACAATTAAACAAATGCAAATAGTATAAATAATGTTCGTTATATGAAGTATTAAGTAAGTTTAGCGTCTAATTTTATCCAATTAAGTCATTTCATCATTTCATGGCCACAATATAAAACTATATATTTTCCCAAAATCAAAAGTAGCTACTTTCAGGTGGCAATATGATACTCCTTACTCTGAAATAAAGATATGTCTGTGTCTAAAGGAAATACTGGACTCATTACTCATTTAATTAACAAATGTTATCAAAATTCAAATTACTCAGATATCAAAATCAATGCATTTAACAGAACTTATAACCTACATAAAGTTATCATTAGTCAAAGTCCATTTTTTGATACATTATTAAATTGGCTTGATTCAAGTGATGATGATGATGATGATTCAATTAGTTTAGAATTTGATGATGATTATATTACAAAAGAAAGTTTTCAATTAATGATAAATTGGTTATATGGTGAAAATAATTTTAAATTTCAAATTAAAATACCATTTGAAATGATTTCAACTGCTTGTTATTTTGGTTTAGAACAATTAATAAATGATTTGTTAAATTATATTGAAAATGAAAAATTGGATATGGAATTTATTAAGTTAATTATCAAATTTTCAGAGAATATAAGAATCCGTTCTAGTGGTATTTATGAAATTCTAATTAAATTAAGTAAATGTTATCTTTTTGAAAATGGATGGAAGTTAGGACCAGATGCATGGAATGATATACCTGTTTCATTAATTGTTGAAATTGTTGGACAAGATTATTTTTTTGTTCCTAATGAATTTGATAGAGTTATTTTTATTATGAAATTAATTGAAATAAGAATAGATAGAGATGATAATAATGAAGATATTAATTTATTAAAGAATGTTCTTAATGAACAAGTTATTTATTCTAATTTTTCAACAGAATTGTTAATGCTACTACAAAAATTTAAAGATATTAAAGGTGATCCATATTTATTAAATGATACTTTAAGAATTGGTTTAGCAGATAAATGGAGTTTAGAAAATGTTATTAAGAAATCAAATGATATTAATATACGTAATGAACTTACTGATATTGATTCATATTTAAAACATTGGAGAAATTCTTTTATAAATTCAAATTCTTTAAAAGAATACATTAAAAAATCAAATATTTATCCAAATGTTTTAAAGTTTGTTATATCACCAATAAGAATTTCATATGAATTTGATAATTGGTTTGAAATTATAAAAAATGAGATACTTCAATTTGAAAGTTTTTATTATTGTGGATCATTTTGGACAATTTCACTATTCAGTAAGAAATCAGAAGTTCAAAATTTAAATTCATTATCTATTGGTTTAACTAGGAAGAATATAAAGAAATATGATGGTAGTTTTATGATTGATAATATTGCTGTTCCTGTTAAAAAAATTGAAAATATTTATCTTAATTCATCAAATTATTTAAATTTTCCAAAAGGAAATGAAAATCTTATTAAATCAAATAAATTTAAAAAATGTCAATTTGATGAAATTAATTTAAATTTAAGTTCGGATTATTATATTGATTCTCGTTCCAAATCTCAAGTATTTTTTTCAATTCTTTCAATGGATTCTTTTAAAGATGTTTGGAGTATATTCAATAGTAACGAAGGTAGTTATCATTCTTGTGATATATCCTATCTTGGAGATCATTGCATTTTTGATAAGAATAAGCCTTTAAAAATTTCTTTTGTTTTAAGTTTACTTTAATTGAATATTTATTTATGTATTGTTTATTAAATCTAATATATTACACAACGATGAAAAACAAAAGTATAAAATGAATAATGCTATAAAGTAAGTTTATTATCTTTCCAAATAAAAATAATTGAACAAGTAACAAAAAACAAAACAATTTCAGAAATCAAATCATTATCAATAATGAAATTAATTGAAAAATTTAAAAAATAAAAATTAATTAAATAAATTAAAAAAATTAAAATAAAACTAAATTCTAAATTTTTTTTCAAATATTTATTATTTAATTTTAATCTTTCAATTGTATTATAAATCCAAATTAAACATAATGAATAAATAAACATTGATTCAAGAAATAAATAATCTAAATTAAATGGATTTATATAAGAAAATTTATTATCATTTTGTGTACTAATGTTAAAAATTGTTATTAAAATTAATTCAATTAAATAAATTAATGTAATTAAAACTATAATAAAATATTTTTTTGAACCAATATAATGACCAAAATAATAACCATTTGATAATAATAAGAAATTATAACATATCCAACATCTATAAACTATTTGAATAATGATCATTAAATCATTTATAAAAGTTATATTACTGTTATTAGTGTTATTATTTAATGAAGATAATTGAATGAAATTGAAAAAACAAGTTATGATATAACCAAATAAATAAATTAATAATTTAAATTGAATTAAATAAATTTGATAAATTGATTTTGAAGATGAAGATTCTGTTTTATTAAATTGTAATTTATATTTTCTATAATCAATCCATATATAACAACTAAATGAAATAAATAGAGTTATATATAAAATTAATGAATAAAATGAAATAAATAATTGATTAAACCAAGTTAATGATAATTCACCATAAGATTCTTTAGTTTTAATTAATAAAACATCTTCATCAATATCTAAATTTGATGGACCATATGGTAATCCAGAATATTTAGCAGCAGTACAATATATATCATCTTGATTGATATTATAAAAGAAAGTAGAAGGGTCAGATTTATTTGAAGGATGTATTATTTGATGAAAAATTGATGGATTATTAGAATTAGAATTTGATTTTTGTTTTTCTATTATATTATCAAATACTTGAAAGATTGTAGGTATATCAGTAATAGTAATAGGACCTTTATTACCACCACTTTTTTCTTTAATGTTATAAAGTTCACAATTGCCATGATTTAAAGCACTTTGATCACATTGAAGTGTAATTTGTTGATATTTTGAATTAATAATTTGTAATTGATTTAAATTAAAAATATAAATATCAGCTTTAAAATTATCACCATATTTGATATTATTTATAGTTGAAACGATAATTTGAGGTTTATTATGATTTGATAAAGGATATTCTAATACTGAATCAGAAGTTTTTATATAATCACAATATATTTTAGATTTTCTAAATTCGAATTGTGGATAAAAAAAATGTTCAAAAGCGTTTACAATTGAAGATAAGAAGAGGAGTATGAGTATTGACTTGTTCATCTTTTGGTATTGTAGAGTGGTGTTTGAAGAAGAAAAGAAGAGGAAGACGTATGTGATGAAAATTTCATATAGCTAGCTGTGCAACAAGACATGTGGGTGCTTAGAGAATCGAGATTGTTTTGATTGAGACAGTTGAGAGGGAGCGTGTGCTGGGAGGGACTGGGTCTGTCTGGTGGCTGCCATTGGTGCCATTGGAGCCATTGGAGGTTGTCTTACTGTTCTCTGTGGTCTCTGTTGTCTTGTCTTTAAATCTGTTCAATTTTGTTGATTCAGTTTATCCAGTACAGTAACTGTAATCAATTTCTAAATATAGCGTCCGGGTTGGGCGGTCTGGCGTTGGAAACCGGACAGAGAGTATTACTACAGTATGGTCGTCTATTAAAACTACCCTATGCTATGGTGCTTAACATAGAGTAAAAACAAAGTAAAATATACAAAACTGCAAACTAATATTCTAGCATATTTCCATGCATTATGGCAAGATGATTTTCTTAAATACTTAAAGGACCATCAACTCCAACTAGATCCCAATATAAACTAACAAAGCCTGAATTTATAATTCAATTCCTAAACGTCCTAGAAAGAGTCACAAAACTATGGAAAGTTAATGGAGTGGTGGTAATAGTTACGATTATCATTATCGCTATTCAAGAATTAATCATTGACTCGTTCGATATTAAAGCTAAACCTCTTGAATCATACACACATCTAACTTCTTTCAAAGTAACAATCCCATATCTATTCGGTAATCACTCCGAATCGATTATCAAACAAATTTTCAGTAATAAAGGCACAATCATCAAAAAAGATCTGGTCCTACCAAATGAAGATAAAATTGCTTCCGGGGATCCTAATCTAAGTTTCAGTTACTATATTCTTGCTGATTTAGACATGTTGGTCCAAATTCAGAAGAAACTTATCCATTTGCTCATATATGGTGATATTATTTGAAGATTTGAAATCCAGAGCAGTTGATTTGGCTAAACAATTTAATTCATGTACTAAATTAGGTGATCTTCTTAAAGGTTCTGTTACTTCCAAAATAACTTCAGCGTTAAATTTCTCCAATTTTGAAAGTGAATACATTGATGAAAGTAAATTTCAAGCAATTTCTTCTTAAGTATTAATAACCAAAATAGAGATAATCGTCTTCCCTTTTCA